>CM023481.1:343459863-343507796 GCA_013339685.2 Hyalomma asiaticum | reverse complement strand
GTGAGAACCGTGCAGGAAATATACAAATCCTATAAATATATGCGTATAAATATATGTGAAGGAAAAAATGTTGTCCACGAGATAAGAAAAGAAGAAAAAGCTGCTATTAATAATACTTGTTGCGCATCAACGCTTTGAAAGTAAATCTTCGACGCTGCTAGCATTCCTGATATGGTACGTTATAAAAGCACACATTAATACACCAAAAATTATCTAAATTTAGTTACTGGTCGCATAGTCAGTCCAACAATGACGTGCCCGATTTACGGCATCGGTGTAAGGCGAAGTATTTCTGGTTAATTAGCGCGCCCCGTATCCATGAAAACTGCATGCATTAACAGTTCAGAAAGTTCCGGCGACATACAAAGGTCTCGGCTTCTTGACAAAGCACTTTAATTGTAAGTTCGTGTGTCGCGCTCCCGATATCGCGCCGCTAGAATGTGAGTTCGATTTCCGGCCACGGCGGCCTCATTTCGATGCGGAAGAAAAGCAAGAGCATTCGCCGAATTGGCGCACAAAAAGCAGCCCGCCATCGGATGCCTCGCGACCACGTCGTGCTCAATCATTATTATCGCAGGCTCACAGCATTTACAACGCGCAATGCGCGTGTGAGTGCACGCAAAGTATGTGCTGTAATACCTTGGCTGTGCGGCAACAACAGGCAATCTCAAAGAGAGAGAGAGAGAAAAAAAAGAATGCTTGTGCATGCAAGGCAAGTCGCACACATTCGATAGCGTCGAGTCTCAACTCGAGTACATCAACCAGCGGGAATCTTTCTCCGCGCACGGAACAAAATGCGTTCGTGTGTTGTACTACGTCGAAGCGAAAGCTCGACGTAGTACACAAGAAAGCTAAAACACCAACCCAGTGCTTCAATAAAAACATACAAGAGGAGGAATGCCGAAGTATGAGGTTTTATTTTTTTCCTTCTCGTGTCGCTATTAATAGTACTACATACCAGATTCGGTAATCCACGGCTCCGATCGCTCCGATCATAAAACACACACTCCACCGCCATGACAGCGAAACAGCTCGGGGGCTGCTGCTCGGCGCAATTTCGACGGGAAATCGTTCGGATCGCTGCGATCAGAGCGACGAAATTCCAACTTTTTGGTCGCTCGTCGCAGACCGTTGCGACAAGAGCGATCGCGATTTTTTTTGAAAAAAATCGCGATCGCTCTAGTCGCCGAAGCAAAATCGCTGTGTTTCTGCGTCATGTGAAACGGCCTTGACGCGCCGGCGCCACACACACAGCTGCACAGCGACGCCAGCTGCACAGCGCGCCGTGACGTCACGCCGCGGAGAGCGGTGCGCCCGCGCAAACCGCGGTGAGGAGGCGGAGCGCGCGCAGTCACGTGGGGTGTGACGTCGCTGCGCCGTTGCTACAGACGCTCCTCTCCGCTCCTCGCGCCGTTGCTATGGGACGGCGGATTCAGGGTCGCTTATAAAGTGCATTCGCACTCAAAAAAGTTTTGACACAACTACGTTCTAAGTAATGCAGGGCATTGTCATTAATTTCTCCGGTATCAATATTGACGAAATAATCGTTGAATAAATCTGCTAATCGCTTTCCACTAAATTCGTCGTCATTCTGTCTTATTTGTGTTAAAATTCCTGAGTGCCTCGATCGATTTAATAAGGCGTTTAGATTTTTCTACGTTATGTCAGATCTTGATGCAGACATAGAAAAAAGGTCACAGAAATAGTTATCCTTAGCCTTTCTAACTTCTTTCGTTAGACTATTCCGATATGTTCTGTACGTTTTGAGTAGCTCAACATCGCGAGTTTTAAGAAATTTTTTAAACATTCTGTCCTTAACCTGAATCTTGCTTAATAATTCTGGCGTAATCCATGGCTTACGAATTTTTTTCGATGTTCGTAAAAACTTGAGTGGAAATGACATTATATAGAGACAAAAAATTATTCACAAATTTACTATACGCGCAGTCGGGATCACTTTCTTTGAATATTTCGCTCCAATCAAAACTTCCTACTTTCTCTCGGAAAGTCTCCAATGTTCGAGGTGTTATTTCTTGAAATGACATTTTTTGTGCGTTTGTTATTCTAAGCGTATTTGTATACACACATAAATATATACTGTTGTGATCGCTAATATCTGTACTTATGACTCCTGCCTTTCGTCGAGAGGGATGTATATTTGTTATGAATAGATCAAGTAACGAAGAAGAGGTAATAGTGAGTCTTGTAGGCACGGTAATAACATTATTACAGCCAAATGAACAAATTGTTTGTTCAAGCATTCTTTTGTTAGCAGTGTCAGCTAACATATTTACATTGAAATCTCCTCCCAGTATGACATCACATTTATATTCACCTGCGTAGGAGAGGAGGGATTCGAGGAAACGCATAAAATTTTGAAAATTGCCACTTGGGGGTCGATAAACAACAGCCACTAAGGATCGGTTGGAGATCACAGACAGACATTCATAGTCAGTGTTCATGCAACAGAACTCCGGTAACATATCGCCAACAATATGGCTTTTCACCATCATGTATACACCACCCCCTCTGCTAGCAGTTCTATTTAGCAGAAATTTTTGATACCCAGGTATACTGAAAATATTGCTTTTTTCGACATACCACGTTTCCGTAAACATGATTATATCAAATGCTTTTTCTAGCTGGTTGAATAGCACCTCCAATTGCGTTCCCTTGTTTACAGAGGACTGTACATTCAGATGAAACATTTTGATAGAGCTAGCCTGCTCATGTCTACATAACTGTCGAAATTCTTCCGGTTCCGTAAAGTCAGGAGCTGCCATGATCGAAAACTTAGAATACAAGGCGTCTTATTCTACTCTCTCTAAATCAGCAGCGTCACGCACAATGACTGCTCTGTCTCCATCCTTCTTTCTGATAAAAATTTTGCATTCTTGTGCCACGCATACCTGTAGCCATGGTCCTTGGCCCAGGCCTTCGTCTGTCCTAGGAGAATTCTGTTAGCTTTCGTCAGATTCTCCAGAATGTAGCACTGTTGCTTGGATTCTTTCAATACATGTCGCTTGCTAAGAAATTCTTCCCTCACGCACTGCTTTGCGAAGTGAACAATTCCGGGTGCTTTGTCACGAACAGCACGTAGTCGGTGTATCGACACGATGTCGCTGTCGGTGAGCTGAGGCAGACCCATTGTTCGAGCTATATCATTGACCTTCTGTAATGCATTTTCATTTTTTGAAACTGGGATCCCGTGGAATTCAAGATTTAGCTTTCTGCTGTGCCACTCGAGTTCATTGATTTCCTGTATGACATTTTTTGATGCAGAAACTGCCTCGAGGTTTTCCAGCTTCTGCACTCTGTTCTTTATATCCGCAATTTCTTTTTCCTGGCGTCGGATGTGCTTCAGAATTTCATCATATTGACCAGACATCATTTTTACGGATTCCTCAATGCTTTCCACCGTGTCCTTCAGACCCCACAGTCCATCAAGTTTTTCATTCACACTGAAGAACAAGCTTGCAAAGTCTACCTCGTCACTGTTAGATTTGGAGCCCTGAACACATTTAGACTTTTTTTATTTTTGATTTTTGAAGTTGGTCCTGGGGCCCCGCGCTACCGCGCCTCCGCTCCAGTGCATCTTTTTTGCGTTGTTTGGCGGATTTTACTGCGTGCCAGCTAGCGTCCTCTTCTGAACGCGAGTGACGGGTGGTAGCGTCTCGGCTCACCGTGTCGTGGTGGTCGTCTCCTTGGCCTTGGTCCATTCGGTCGTCTGCTGTACCATCGCCTTCTAGCTGGTGGGACTGTTTGTCGGTCGCCGCGTTGAGAGCCATGGCTAGATGAAGCTCCGACGCCGGAATCCCCAGCGTCGGTGCAGCTGCCGTCGGCTCCTCGGGTCAGCGTTCGGTGAGCGTCCTATGTGGCTACGGGCTTTTAAAGTCCTCTAGTACCTCCAAGTGGTATGAAATCCACTTGCGTGGTGCCCAGGTGTTCCTCGGAACTTCTTGAAGCTCTTCGAAACGTTTCCAGGCACTTTAAAACAAGAAAGCCGCTTAAAAAGCATGAAAATCCGGAGCGCGAAGTGAGCGCGGCTGCACTACTCCGAGCCCCCCGGCGGACGCCCCCGCAGGGTTGGTGTGTCTGCATGCCAGGGTTCACGGTCCTGCACATCTTTGCCAACTTCTCAAGGGCAGAGAAAGCGACATCCATCTGAGATCTGCCTGTGATTCTGAAAATCGAGAGTTCGACGGAAACCCGTCTGGTCGGGATGAAACACGGACACCGAAAACAAAGTACACCGACCAAATAAAAGCTTAAAAAAAACGACGTTTCGGCTTCCCTACAGAAGCCCTGTTCACAATGAGGCCAAACAACAAGCAAAGTCTGTTAAATAGGTTTCACCATGTGACGCAAGCACCGCGCAATGATGGAAACCTTCCCTCGTCCTACGCGCGGTGCTTTGCAACCTTACCACCAGGGGAAGGGCGCATGCACCGTCGCACTATACAGAAGTCGACTTGGCGTCGTTTGACGTTACGCGAAGACAGCAGTGCTCATTACTCGCTATGATTTTCGTTTCGGTTTTGCGCTTTTTTATGTTAAACGTTGTTTTCGAATTTGCTGAGCGTTCGTACTAACAGGAGCGAATCAGGAACATCGAATTTCTATCACCTTGACAGGGCCATAAAATCTCCGGAGTTGACCTTCAAAGACCGGATGCAAGGTGCATCCCACTGATCTGTGCTGCACTAGATATTAGTAACACATCGTCTTTGCAAGTCTAGGTAAATTTCGCCTCAGCAGCCTGACATCACACCTGCATAACTGACGGTAAATTTGAATTGCACACTGATACGAAAAATAAATATTAGAGCGCTTACGCTGTTTGCAACGCTAACGCATTAGCTTTGAATAAGTTCTCACAGCTTATGCATAATAAAATACAATCGAAACGGAAACATTGTCAGATAAAACCTGCCGATTTGCAGCAATCTAACGTTAGTAAGGGATGTACTGGCCACCCACAAAGCAAGGGTTGGTTGACAGTGACGAGGAACACCTGCTTACCGCGCCTTGATAGGAGCACCGCAGACTTTCCCAAGAGCATAGGACACCAAAATAAAGACGCGCCATAGTGTAGGAAAGCTTCACAGGGTTGTTAGGCTTCCGTAGACGCTTATACCATACTACAGGGGAAAGGAGCGAGCCTGTGGGGCGATTTGATTGTGTTCTATCTTTCTTCATTTATCCATGCGACGTGAGCTCTTCATGAGCGATCCGTAAGAAAGCCCATTATATTTCTGCCTGCTAGCATTATTTCTGCTTAGAATGATCTCTGTGCCCTTAAACGCAAACAATGCTCAGTGGTTTGTTGTTTTAAGGGGCCACAGATGTTGACGTTCCACCTCACGAGGACGAGAAAGAACACGTTTTATTAGATTTTTTTTTTTGCGATTCAGCGAATTCGCGTAGAGCCACAAAGTGCCCTCATGGGAAGAGGAGGACGTGCAATGCTCGGTACACAACAGTAGACGAGACGCAACAAATTTTGTTGCATTTTCAGACCCTCTACAAGACTCCGCTACGCCCCTTTCATGCTGTAATGCTTCATTTTATTTGCATCTAAAGGCATACACTATGCAAATACGATGACCAATTTCGCAAAACTATTGATTTGTATAATATCCTACAATATATAAATGTTATAGGACAGGCAAGGATGGAGAGGATTGGGACAGGCCTTCGTCCTGCAGTGGACATAACATGGGCTGCTGCTGCTGCTGCTGCTGCTGCTGCTGCTGCTGCTGATGATGATGATGATGATGATGATATGTTAAATGTTAATGTATAAATTACGGTTGTTTGTTTGATACAGCATTCACGCGCACACTCACAACACACGCACAAAGAAATTTGCAATGACAATGAACTTTAGAAAACAGTTAAAGATGTCTAGTTTTAAACTAATGTTAAAAACAATTCGTTTATGGGGGGCAAGGTTGTCCCTCCGGTGGGCGGCGGAGGAAGTGCCGCCCACCGCATCCGATCGGCCACCCGCCACTCCGACTGGTCCCATCCAAATTCAAGTGTTCGCCTGGAGAACCGAAAATGGCACCTGTGCAGGCGGGCTTGCTGCCCAAACATTGCCAACTTCAGTGTGAGCCTCCGAAAACAAGCGCGTGTGCTCTGCAGGCGATGGGTGCACGTCGTGGCTGTATACTAGAAATGCACGACCAGAAATGCTCATCGCATTTTATTTCACTTAGGAGCTCCCACTTCTTGCGAAGTATCGGTGCCAGTGCCACAATTATTCATTGCACCAGAAAGGGAAGGGGTCAAGGGCTCGTTTATTTGTCACCAAAAATTTGAAATTCCTAATCAAATCCCTCCCTCCTATTTCCCCCGTCCTCAAAATGTCCACCGCTAAAACATTTCTGG
Organism: Hyalomma asiaticum; assembly: GCA_013339685.2. Classification (NCBI taxonomy): domain Eukaryota; kingdom Metazoa; phylum Arthropoda; class Arachnida; order Ixodida; family Ixodidae; genus Hyalomma; species Hyalomma asiaticum. The sequence continues at coordinate 343,501,403 of CM023481.1, read as the reverse complement.
AAGAACCCTCGTGTGGGGTGCTTTTGCCGACGATTGAGTGCATGCCATTTCCTTACTGAAGAGTTTTCTTACCCAAATTTTTATTAACGAAGCGGGAGTGGTCGTTTATCTGACGTCGACATTCCGACATTATTTGCATAAGAAGCACTTGGAATAATCCTGTCGAAATGTTCGCAGCAGGTTCAACCACATTTAAAAGTTAAAAAGTGCACACTTTGCATTCCGTAAATCAATTCTGCGGAATGCCGCAAAGTGAGGGTTACGGAAGGGAAAGTTGGCGTCCACCCGTTTCTAGCACCATGCGCTGCAAGTAGGTCTATACGGATCTCTCAGAAAGAAGAGCCATTGCGCTGCTCATTGCTAGCCTCCCGGTTAGCTTAATTGGTAGAACGATCTCTGCGGACTGGCACTGGTCCTAGGTTCGATCGCCGGAGCAGGACGGATATTTTTCGTCTACAAAGAAGCTTTTCTTCCTCAGAAATCCGCATGGATTTCCTTGTAGCATTGTGCTATAACACGTGGATGGCAGTTTTCTCCTTAAAGCCGAAGCATTCGGTCGTAGAGTGGTCCCTCAATTTCATTTTGTCACTTTCTCTTCTTTCATGGAGAAGGGCACTTGACCGAAAGGTTAATGCATTGCTCTAACTGTTTAGCTTAGGCTTCGTCACGACGAATCTTTGAAAGTCCATGTACTGCTTTTTGACACAATATGCATGATGTCGCAGGGTTGGCATACTCGACTGCCTGTCTTCTGTCAACCGTTGTGTTCCTGCTGCTGCTCACGAATTTCAACAAGTGGCGGATGAACAAGATCTACGGTGCGATCCTGATGGGCTGGTACCTGGCTTTCATGGTGATAGCCTGCCTCTACGAACTCAACGTGCTGGGATACGTGAATCCTCCTTCTTGCGACAGTGATTACTGAGCAGCAACACAACTGTGTATAACACTGCAGTGCGCCAGAGCTTGCCGTGTTTAGCAAACATCTGCTAGGTATAGCTTTCGTGGCTTCCGCATCATGACGCACAGCAGATGCATGTTTTGCACAACATGATTTTCGTTATGGACCTCGCTCAATTGACTACTGACCCTGAAGCTCACATAAAAGGGTTAATTGATGCCCATATTAAATTAATTGCGGCGTCAAGAGCACCGAGTACGCGAATAAAGTACATCCTATGCTCGTATTGTGTCAGTGTTGACTGGCCCATTTGTTGTGCACAAGAGGGATAAAGTGGGACATTTCGACTGTCTATATAACGCGCTGCTATTCAGTTGCCTGTGTGCCCCGCCACGGTGGTCTAGTGGCTACGGCATTCGGCTGCTGGTTCGGAGGTCGCGGGAACGAGTTTCGAACGTGGGAGCTACATTTCAATGGAGGCGAAATGGTGAGGTCTGTGTACTTTGCGATTTCAGTGCACAGTAAAGAACCCCGGGTGGTCGTAATTTCCGGAGCCCCCCACTTCGGCGTCTCTCACAATCACATTGTGTTTTTGTGACCTAAAACCCCGGGAATAATCAAACTAATGCTCAACATAAAACGCTTACCTTCCACAACCGTACACTGACAATCCTGTGTGATTAGTCCCAATATTGACAGATGATGTGGCAGTGGGGAAATTAATGTTCTGCGTAACTGCATAATAACAATTAACAGAACACCTGCCCGTTTAGGGTGGGCTGACCGGTGGCCCTGCATCACACAGCTCTATTCATCAGAGCCCGCCTAATATTCAACGCCAAGGTGCCATAATAAAGTTATCATACATCTGTAGCTTTCCTATTGACACCATTAAGATAATTGAGTAAATTAGCCGAAAGTGAGGTGTTGAAAGGGCGTTTTATTCAGGGTGCCGAACTGCAAGAAATACAGGCTCGGTTCGGGCTCGGGTTCAACGCGCACAATTGCGCTCCGGTTCAGCTCCGGTTCGGAGAAATAAAGCTTCGAACCGGTTCGGCGCAGTAAATTTCGTATTTGATTTTGAAAGTGCTCTTTATGATAGCCTGAAACACTAAGCAGCACAGCTAGAGTGGCGGCGTTCGGAAGTTCATCAGGACTGCAATTCATACACTAAGAAAAGGAAAACATGCCGCATCAGAGCTCATCATAGGAAATTCCGGTGAATGGTAACACTGGAAATTTTAGGCAGCCGGATAATGCTGTTGAGTACTCACGTACTTAAAGTTGTTAGGCTCCAACTCTACAGAACTTGCATTTTATAATTTTCCATTTAGCGCGCGTGTCACATGCACAAGTTTTGTCAGGAGGGGGAGGGACCCGCAGGCGTATCTGAAGCGGCGACCGTTATTTTCATATAACCCTTCTGTGCAACCCAACACTTTTCTTTCTTTCTTTCTTTCTTTCTTTCTTTCTTTCTTTCTTTCTTTCTTTCTTTCTTTCTTTCTTTCTTTCTTTCTTTCTTTCTTTCTTTCTTTCTTTCTTTCTTTCTTGTAGTGGGTCGAGGGTAAGCGCGTGCCCGCTTTTTGCATCTGCTCTGTGTAATGACCATTATACAACTCCGCTGTAAAACAAGGCCAAGTTATAGGCACTGCGTTACATTGCAAGCCTTTGCGGAACTCCGACACGTCCATCCTTGAGCTCTTTCTTGCACGTCTTTCTTTCTGTCGCTAGTTATACAGAAATCGAGCGAACAGTGGAGATTTATGTGCATGTTTGAAGGGCTAAATTTCCGTGCCGCGTCAGATAATAGAGTTACAGGAAAAACGATCATTCAGTATCGAGTAAAATGAAATGAAATATTCGGTAGGATCTGCTGGCAAAAGCAAAGTCATACTTTCATACATCTGCAACACGTGCGACACGGCAGGAGTACATTCGTTAGATAACCACGTTGAACTTAGTGATAAAATGTGCAGTTACATCATAAATGCATCTATTGTGGAGCGCAGTGCTCATTGAGTAGACTACAACGTAGTAGTTCTCAATGAAAACAACCATGCTGAGAAAAGCGACAAGATAATTAGCTTTTGTCTAATGAAACAGATATCGATAGGTAGCATAAAGAGGAGACAGGCTTTCTCACAAGTATCTTAAAGGCTGCAGGGCTTAAATATTGCGGAGTTACACAGCAAGGCCAACACGAATCTCAGGTTGTCCATTGGCGTGGTTCGCTAGCATATATACATTCAGTGCTTGCAGGTGCAAAAATGGCTCTTATCACTAAAGTATATTTTCGCAAATTTATTAGAAAATGGCTTTGTTTGCTGTGCAGAAATTTCAGTTTGTGGTGAGAGCAATGCACGTTTTCGTTCTCCGCTCCAGCGCGCCGAATTGCGTTGCCGACAGAAAGGTCAGGATGATGATGACTGTGGTTCGGTTAAGAAAAGGACGCTAATTTCTGCAGCCCATGTAGGGAGCACGGCTAAGCGTCCGTGGTGGGTAGGGAAAAGGGAGTGAAAGAAATAAAAAGTAGAGAAAAGCCGTAGTGGAGGGCTCTGGAAATTTTGACCCCCTTGGGTTCTTTAAAGGGCAACTCCGGCGGTTTTTTCATTATGCTCTGATATCAATGTTTTCCAATGGTGTTGAAGTCCTGTAAGAGGCAGGGTGGTTGATACCGCTCAGAAATCCACCAATACTATTCAATAACCGAAATAACAATGTGTTCAAACCGAAACCGAAGCAGGTAGATGTTTCTTGCAGCGTATGCTGTGACGTCACAAGTGCCCCCGCCATCAGAAATATGGAGCTGGTGCCAGAAAAGTGAAAGTGGCGGTGTCATCGGCCGATAAATTGTTATATGCTAGCTTTGAACGTGACGGCGCCAATGTGAGCACTTATGTTTCACCGTACTGCTCTTGACAGCCCGCTTGCTCGGGTAGGCAGCGTAGACACTAATGTCGTCAAAGACACAGGGTGGCCCATATGAGAATTTGCTAAAAAGTTTCGAAATTCGTTTTGAGGAAAACTAAATGACTTGCAACTGCCTGGCTTGGCACATGTTATTACAGTGACGATGAGAACATATACTGAAAATTTCATTGAGATCCGGGGACACTGCAAAATCGCCGGCGTTGCCCTTTCACATGCACTGCAAACGTACAGTACACGGGTCTCTGGCATTTCCGCCTCCATCGAAAGTGCGACCGCCGCGGCCGCGATCGAACCCGCGCTTTCTGGGTGGCAGCCGAGCCCTTTAACCGCTACACCACCGCGGCGGACAAAAGGCCTGGATCAATCGCAGTGACAAGTCACTGCTGTAAGATCGCGGCAACGCAGCTATTTTGAACCGCTTTGTTCCGAACCAATAAGCAATACTTGTTTTTTACGGTTCAGGTTCGGTTCTGGTTCAAGTACGTCCCCAGGATATCGGTTCGGGTTCAGCTCCGGACGAAATTCCGGTTCGGATAAGGATTTTGGTTCTCGCTCGGCTCGACACCCTGATTTTATTTACGAACACCCAATGCTCAAAAGTAAGGGCGTGGTAAGGGTGTTCAAAAGGGTGCTGGTTACAAAAGCATACTTATTACACTCCCGTAAGGGTGTAATTTTTTTACTGTGTAGCTGCAGGATAAGATTCCCTCTGCTGTTTCATGCGGTCTGCTACGTGACACCTTGCAGATTTACTACGTGTGAGCAATAGTTCCGCCACTGCAATATGAAGACACACGCACAGGAGGCAACGCTGCTCGCCACAAGGCTATAGGTGCACATCTTCCGACAACTGCAGTACTTTGGATATATAAGCTTGTCGGATGAATAAAACAAGAAAAATCGTGGTGGCTGAATTTTCTTCCCCAAATACGGCCTCCCGAGGCAGCGTAGCGGTTATTTTAAGGATCGCAGGAGCGCGCGTCGCGTCGGGAGGTATGTTTCGACGCTAGAACAAAGAGGGTCGCGGAAGAGGCCGGGCTTGTAATTGAGTCCCGCCACCAGGAGCAGCTCGGGAATCCTCCCCACGAAGCTGGGTGTCCCTACGACGACACGATAAAGTCTCCCACTAGACGTATTAAATCTAGGCCGCGGATGACAGACGCATGGTCCCGCTGTGCCCCGATCTTTCCGCGATTGCTCCCGGCCGAGCTGCTCCGTCAGTCTCGGGGGACGCGGGGCCCCCGCGCGAGGGGCCTTCCTCGTGCAAAAGAAAGCGCCAGAGATAACGAGCCGAAACAGGGGAGCCAAAAGAACTGGCCGCCGCTGAATTTTGTTCTCGTGGTTGCCAGAGCATGGGCGGCCCTTTCCTCGGCTTCTGCCATTATCGCCGCAGCGCACTTCTGCGTGCTTGGCCAAGCGCCAGTGGCGGATGCACAGTGCCGCCCACCGTTCTGCACGCAGTGAACACGGGGCTCGCCTGCCTCGCAGCGTCTCCGCGTGTGAAGGGAGCTGGGTAAAACGCCATAACAACAAGCCACTGTTCTAACGAACGCTGCTTATCACAAACGTCAAAGTGCCATTTAAGTAGCGCTCTTGAAGGTTTATCATCGGCCTGCTTTGATGCTGCTTATAGGGGGAGAAGGCGAGAAACGCTCAATTTTCAGCGAGTGGTTATTATCAGCACGAGCAGTTGCTTCTAAGAGCATGTGCGCATGCAGATTATATATATATATATATATATATATATATATATATATATATATATATATATATATATATATATATGTGTGTGTGTGTGTGTGTGTGTGTGTGTGTGTGTGTGTGTGTGTGTGTGTGTGTGTGGCGGGCGGAGGCGGCCTCATAGCACTTCTGGCTGCTCTTGAAGGTAAGAACGGCCAGCGCTACGCTTTCGTTCACCGCCCGGTACTGGCATAGCCAGATTGTACTATGCATTTGTGCACTGAAGAGCGTCTCGATTTACGGTACATCTATATAGCTGTTTAATGATTATAGGGCAAGTTTGTTATACAAGGGGGACCATACTCAATTGCTCGGACGGCCCAGAGAAGGGTGTGGTTACAAGTTCAAGTTGGCAGTTTTCAGTGATGTACGATCAGAATTGCTGGGAATGGACGCCCTAAACGTGGTTCTATTCAAATTATCTATTCAGCTCAAAGGGGCGAAAGTACGGCTTGGTTTCGCAAAGCGGCACAAAACGGCACTCACAGTTTGAAGTTATAGTCGACGATGGATGAAAAATAACGTGGGAGGAACAAGTTACATTTTATCTCATGGCCCATAAAGAAGGTTTTATGAGCATAAAACCTTTCGTCGGTTAAGAAAATTAGGGAGGTCAAGCAAAATTTTTACTCGTGTGATATCCATTGAAGGGAAAGCTCACACGACGAAACAGTCTCGCGGAATACGAGTTGTCCTGAAATGAGCCTCTTCTCTTTATCGTAAGCATGAATTTTTTCTATGTAGAACAGGGTATGTGCTGCTCTACAAAGTTAAGCTAACTTTCGTCATGCCCGTTTGGCGTATCTGGTGAGTGCTACTCCCAAGTGAACGTTGTTGTTATGTGGGGTTTAACGTCCGAAACCCAGCTCTGATTATGAGAGACGCCGTAGTGGAGGGCTCCGGAAATTTTTGACCACCTGGGGTTCTTTAACGTGCACTGACATCGCACAGCACACGGGCCTCAACATTTCGCCTCCATCGAAATGCAGCCGCCGCGGCCGGGATCGTCGACGACCTCGATATGGACTACTTGTTATGTGACACTTGACATGTGCTGCTCTTGAACGTTAAAAATATCTCGAAACTACGATATAGCACCACTCCGCGATGGATGATTGCGGAGTTGCGATATCATAATTCAGTGTCAGACGGTAAATTCGGAACGACAACCTGAATTCTACTGCGAAATCACTGGGTGAACTTTTGTTTCCCGTTGTCTTATAAAGACAACAAAATGCTCCCATATCGCGAGCAGGCGCTCATGCACTTATGGATGAATTTATGTCTCGACAGAAGGAAACAAAACAAAACATTTGAGGACACTTAACCTTCGCCGTTAAGAAGGAAACGCGGTAGATTTAACGTATTACGTTGGAAATAATAGGAGAGTGGCGCCACATCCCCGTCACTACGAAACTAACGTTGGTGAATCCTCGCAAGATAGAAGGCCACTGTCGCCTTTGGTCCTTCTTCTCATGATTGTGATTGATGGCACAGTATTTTGTGATCATTGGGCGGCTTTAAAGCTCACATACTGCACAGTTTACGTGAAACTACAGCTGGAGTTTTATTATGCAACGATAAGGCAATAAGCGTAACTACGAAACGATACACGTTGTTGATGTTGCGCCTATGATGATGATGATGATGATGAATCATGGCTAGGCCTTTTGTAATAGGTGCCATATGTTTTGCAGCGCCCTCTCGTTATGCAATTGAGAAGGCGTGACACGTTGTGCGTTGCCACGCGTCTGACATAAAATGTTTGCATTACAGCACACGTGACGCTTCGCTTGAAATTGCGGGGGCGTTTGTACAGCTCCCCATGCAACGTCGCAGCGTGAACGAGTCAGGCCATGGCGAGAGAGTCCATGCCACTCCCCAGAGACGTTGTGGGCCGCTCCACACGCTGCCCGGCCGCGGCGGCCGCATTTTCCATGGAGGTGAAAATGCCAGAGGCCCGTGTACTGTGCGTTGTCAGTGTACGTTAAAGAATCGCAGGTGGTCAAAGTTTCCGGAACCCCCCACTACGGCTTTTCTCTTCTTTCAATCAATTTAACTCCCTCTTCCCTTCCCCCACGGACGCTTAGCTGTGCTCCCTACATGGACTGCAGAAATTAGCGCCCTTTCCTTAACCGAACCACAATCATCAGTCGTGGCCGAGTTTAACAGCGAAAAGCCGCACTAAGGCTGAGGCGCTCGCGCTGGAAGCGTGGAGACATGTCGAAGGCGAGAAAGAGGGAGTGGAGAAGAGAGCACCCGGCCTGCGAAAAAGGCGTTCTCAGCGTCTTTGCATTTAAATACCAACCCCGAGGTGTGGTTGATAACATTAATGAACCTCTCCGAGCTCAACATGAGTTCCTGTGTATGTGATACTGGGAATGTACCACTCTCGAAAGTTCTACCCAGTGGCACAAGTAGTCCTTCGACTACTTGTGCCACTGGGTATGTGGTGAGAACGCGAATCACATATGTGGGCGAACCAGTAGCGCACCCAGGATTTCTGTCAGGGTGGGGTTCAAATTTTCACGAAGGGCATGCGACTTGCGCACCTTGCGCAATACGTCATTTCCTTGCTTCAGCTGGAGGAATCGTAAACCAAATAAAATGCCATATAATACTAACATCACTGATGATGATTACTTTCATTATTGTTTTCGGCGTTTTGCAGAGACATTAGCGCCACATTTTTCTAGGATAGGAGCAGTTACAGAGGGGGAGGGGGTTAGGTCGGCCTCAGGTAGTCCCAAAGCCTTCCTAACCGCATATATCATCCAGATACTGCAGATCCTCTCGGCTATCTGCGAATAGCACAATATCGTCCGCCCATGTTATTTAGCGCAGGACAAGAGGCAAGATTAGTCTAATCTATAGTTGGAAAATTGAAACCCCCAAGTAGCAAAATGGGGCTGCTTGGATAAGCCGTTGTTAGTTCTAACACTGCACTATAAAACGGGGAAGGAAATGAACTGTCAGCACTTGGTAGACGATAACAGCAGCTGATATTTGTACGGGGTGAAGACCCGTGGCAGCACGTCGGGTGGCAGCACGTCCAAACATTTCTAGCGGCGTTCTGATGTTTACGGAGGAACACTTCAGTATGCGATGGGTCGCAGTAGCCACACCACCGCCACGTGTGCCATCGCACCTGTCTTTGGGTATGTCAGGTAGTACTTCGGCGTCCACCACTGGGGAATTTAACCATGTTTCCGTTTATAGAACGATGATAGTGGACGATGAAGCAGTGAGGCTGCACAACGAACCGCGTTTAGGTATCAAACTGCGAATATTAGAGTAGAGCAAGTATAAATATTGCTAAACGTTATGTGTAGGCGTCACGGAATTTTGAACTTGTTGCTAGGATTTGTGTTCAACAGCAGTTTGCTTAGCGTGATCGTAAACGTAGGTTTTTCGGCCACAATTGAGTTTGTCATAACGGAGCTTAAAGGGGTACTTCTGTGTTTTGCCGAATTCAACTACTTGTCTTCAGGCCGGGTCAGTTTTCAGAAAAAAGATCTTCGATGATGCCGTACCCAGTGCCCTTCAGTTTACTGCTTGAGGGAAGGATGCTGTTTTTGTTTTTGAGGTACGCCAATTTCACTATTATCGGCCTTCGCTTTCCCGACCGAAGGGTTCCCAGTGTGTGGACCCGCTCTACATCACGAGATTGGATAGTTTTGCCTAGGTTCTTATAGCAAAGTTCAATTATCAATTCTTCGGAATCCCGCCATGACTCTTTCTGTCTGACAGTGTAACTGTAAAAAACCAGGTTACACCTTCGAGATCTGTTCTCAACCTCGTTAATGCGGTTAGTCAGTCTAGTTACCTGAGCAGCGCTCTCCTTAGCAGCACTTTTCATGTTGTCGATTTTTGACTTTGCGTTGGATAGTGTCAGTAAGTCGTATTCTCTCTTTGTCAGCCACGCGCCAAAGTCGTTGAACGTTCATAATCAACAATGCTAGATCTAAATGAATCTAGCTGTTCAAGCATGGCCGACTGCCCGCTTTGCAACGCCCAGAGAGCGTCAAGTACATCAGCAGACATTGCGCTTTTGTTATAGCGGGGCCAGCATTAGTCTCAACGTTTCCTGCCAACAACAGCGACTTCAGTAGCATGCTAGCACAGTAGCATACCATACAAACGAGCGCCGTGGGCTCGGCAGCACGAGGAATATTCGGCTAGTAAATTAATGGCTAGCGAATTTGTAAGCACGTGCTTGCTTTTCTGCCTCTCGCAGATGGTTACGAAACCTACGCGAGTAACCCAACACATCGTCAAATATCCCCGACTTCGTCTTGAGGTCACTCCCCGATAAGATGCCGTCCCTTACCTGCATCAGCGGTCTCAGTGATCTCGACGTCATCAATGCCACGTTTCCTTGTAATATGCTGAAAAGTAAGAAATCAAGAAAGGTCCTAACGTTATATGATAAAGCCGATTATATCAGTATTAATCGCGAACTTACTATTTTGCACGAAAAAGCTTGCTGATACATATGAGTAGCGGTCGACCGAGGAAAACACTTCTTAAAGCTGAAATCCTGCGTTTATTAAAGCTCTACATCTCTTCCAATAAGATAATTGAAAAAAAAAACGACCTCCCTGGTTTAACACCTCTTTAAAGCGCCTAATGAGAACAAAAATGTGGTTGATCCCTCTGTCATAGGAATCGGTGTAACACGAAAGTGAAACCTGTCTTCGAACTCAAGCGGCAATCTGGCTAATCGAAAGGCGGGAGATGGGTTGGGCACTCTGGGAATGCGAACCATTCGTATGTACACATCAGCGGCACTTCGACACTGTACAGGGATCCTCGACAGTTGCACACAAGCGAAAGCTCTCGAACGACACATCTCTCAGGAGGCAATGCACTGAACGCGCCAGCGCCCTTCGCGAACTTGCCTTAAACCAGGAGCGTCCCCAAACGGTGAAACCTTGCAAGCGAAACCGAACCGTTTGTCAGCGGATCGCTTTGTGAACGCGCACTTCGCTGTGCGAAAGGCGCGCCATTTGCTTGTCGACGGCCGTCTGCCTTCCTGAAGTAAAGCGCGTCACAACGCAGCTGACTATCAGATACGTCACACCATAGAGTTTCCTACTAAAACATTTTGGTAGGAAACTCTATGCGTCACACAGTACAAATTATGTAACGGCCGTGGCTGAAGCAACGCGCCGGCAGGACGCCGAAGCCAACGCGGTGATAGAGGCGTCGAACCTACTGATGCGCTAACTGCTGCGCGCATATTAATACAACTTACAAATTCGCTCCATCGTTCCTAGGTGGCGGTACCACCTCTGAGAACCAAGAGTGCAGTGAAATGGAGGCGGTGTTAATTTAAGAGCAATTTCGCTCGCTAAATACGTTTCCTTTAAACGCACATCAGTTAGATGCAAATTGTAAAGCGGTGTAGCAAATATATGAGGCACGCCTTTTCGTCGGCATCGCAAGTCTATCGGTGGCGTGGTCGGTATAGCGTTTAAAGCTCTTACCGTCGCACCCTGGCTGGCTGTGGATTCGAGACCCAGCGGGTGGTATTTTTCAATCTCAAATGAGTGTTCATTTTTCGGACATACACTTCCGCTAAGGAAGTAGTACGTCGCATATATCTTGGCGGGCCTCGGCATAAAACACTTTCGTGCTAAAAAGAAAAAGTAACGCTTATTCCGCGTAGCCATGACGACATGTTCTTCCTCGGCTTGGGAAGAACTTAAAGAAGCCAGGAAAGAGTACAAAGCACTAAAAACGAGCACAAAACAGGAGTTCTATTCAGTTACTGTTCAAAACATGCTGCGTTTTATCACACAGCGCTTTTCGAAAACAATAAAACCGAATGATAATGTTCTCTCTATTTCACTATGCGATAACTCTCGTTTACCCATTCCTGACTCAGATGTTCCTGATTCCCTGAACCAAGCATCTTGCTCCGTGTTTACAAAATAATCAACTAATATGCTTCATTTTCCATACTTGGACTTCCCATCAATGGATGGTATAGAGTTTAGGCCAGAAGGCATAGTCAATGTTTTAGGTGCTCTGGCGTGTTCATCATACTCTGGTATAAACTGGATCAACCCAAAAGTGTTAAAAAATACAAAATATGCGAGTAGTGCCATCCTTTGTATAATTTTCCAGCAATCGCCCGACACTGGCGCGATTCCAGTGACTTCAAGAAATGCGCGGTCTTTTCTAAGTAACTACCGCCCCATTTCACTCACCAGCGTATTCTCCGAATTCATGATACACGTCATGTACTTTCATCTTGCTAAATTCGTAACTTCAGTTAATGAACAGATTGCTAAAAACGTTGGAGAACAGGGAACGTCGCTGTAGCAAACGTTTCGACAAATGGACATGTCTTCGTCAAGAAGGCAGTTGCCATCCTGACGAAGACAAGTCCACTTGTCGAAACGTTGGCTCCTGCGACATTCCCTGTTCTACATCGCATTTAGCGATCTGTTCATCGATTCAAGCTTCCATCTTCTCCTGAGCTTCCCTACTGGTTTGTATTTTAACTTCAGTCAAGTTTTTCCACCCTAGTCAACATGGCTTCCTAAGAGACCATTCATGCGAAACGCAGCCAGCATTATTTACTCATGACATTCACTTAAACCTCGACCGTAATATTCCAATTGATGCTCTGTTCCTGGATTTCGAACAAAAATTTGATAAGGTACCGCATGCACGTCTTATGCTTAAGTTGTCGCGCCTCAACATGCATCATGTAGTGTTTGATTGGATTGAATGCTTTCTAACTAACCGTAAGCAATTCTTGCACGCCAACAACCATACATCAACAATTTCCTCTGTTTTAACCGGTGTACCCCAGGGCACTGTTCTAAGGCCGCTATTATTTTCAATATTTGTTTGTAATATAAACGTTTGTACAATTCTTTCCGCAAATTGTATTTTTGTATTCCACTGTTCTGTCATTTATTTATTGTATGCTTCTTGCTCTTCCTGCAATGATCCCTATTCGGATTGACAGTATGTTCAAATCACTAAAATAAATAAATATATATCAAGGATCTACCGTCTACCGTACCCTCGGCAATTCGTCTTTTCGCAGATGACTGTGTCCTGTACCGTCCTGTCAGTAATGTTGCTCTCAAGGAAGACCTCTCTCATGTTCAAGATTGGTGTGCTACAGTGGCCTATATCACTGAATACTACTAAGACAAGCACATTTCGTTCCATCGGCGACTAAATTATAACCCACCTTCCTATAAAATTCATAACGGCAATACATCTACGCCCAACTTCCTTAAGTGCCTACGCATGCACCTCTCCGACGACTTGTCTTGGACAAATCATGTAACCCATGCACATTATCGATTCGGCCAACAAACCACTTGGTTACCTTCGCCGCAATCTGTTCTTGGCATACCAGTCATCCGTAAAACTGGTAGCCTATAAACGCTCGTACAACCAAAACATTAATACGCATGTGCAATCTTTGACCCTTACGAAAATAACCTCAATAAAGCCCTCGAATCTGTTCAAAGCCACGCTGCAAGATTTATTCTTTCCGATTACTCGTACCACACTAGTATGTCTTCATTAAAATCTATACTTGAGCTATTGCCGCTTGCCTCTCTTCGTCGTACCTTTCGCCTATGCCTATATCACAGGTTCTTTCATTCCGCACCTCGTGACAACGTGCTGGTCCAGCTGGCTCATCGTACCCATCGAACAGGCCATTCTAACTTGGTAATCGCACCCCAAGCCCGCACTACTGCGTTCCTGCAGTCTTTCTTCATCCGCACCGTCAGAGACTGGAATGACCTTCCAAGACACACCGCGCTCGTCCGCGATGCAGCAAGTTTCAAGTCCGCCATCGAGTTCCCAGAGTCGAGTTCCCAGAGTCATCAATATAACCAATGTATAGTCACCCCCGTTTATTCTTCTGCCCACCCCTCATGCAATGTCCCACCAGGACCGTTGAGGTACGTATCAATAAATAAAATAAAAAGATAAAAGTAAAGCAACCCAGAGAGCTTTTGTTCAACCACCATACCTGCCTGTTTGTGCAATAGTTTAAAACCAAGTATTTCTCCTTTCCAGTACTCTCTCTCTTCTTATCATGTATATCATGTAAAGCATGAATAATAGTGGAGACAGCAGACATCCCTGCCTCAGCCCTTTACCTACGCCGCTGCTGCACGACGGCAGGTCGTCGTGCAGCATAGGCGTAGGTCATCGCCTCCGGTTGGGGCTGTGGTCGTTCAGGAACGCTCAGTGAGCGCTGTACTTCCTCGCGAACTACGTCTTCGAGGGAGACGTAGTTCGCGAGCACCACCTGGGGTTCTTTAACGTGCACTGACATCGCACAGTACACGGGCCTCAACATTTCGCCTCCATCGAAATGCAGCCGCCGCGGCCGGGATTCGTTCCCGCGACCCTCGGATCAGCAGCCGAGTACCATAACCACTAGACCACCGTGGAGGGGCTAGTGATAACTGTGCTCGCCGCAAACAATCAAAGCAAGCGCGCGATTCACAGGAAGGTGATAACGGCGCTCACGAAAACAACAGCACGTGTCAATATCAACGTCACCCATTCTATCATTACTTTTCATACCTTCCCGCTCCACACAGAGTCTATTTCCATGGCATATTTCCTTTAAGAGCAAACATACCGTGGAAATACAGCCTGTGCTCTTAGGGCAGTGACCTCTAGCGGTGAAATTCTCGAATGCCAGAAGCAGTTCCCGATGTCACCACGCAGCCGCAGTTTCACCACGTGTGGATTACCCAGCGCCTTCCAAGGGTACGAAGATGATCCACGAAGATGATCGTCATTGAGGCCATTTGACTACAACGTGGATTATTCTGTATCTGACGGGTATTTGCCATTCTTGAGACTTCAACGAATATGGGCTCTGACCGCTTGGGTCACTCGCTCGACCCTCTCTGGCCCTCTCTGGCCAAAACGACCCTCTCTGGCCAAAAAGTGTATTGCCAAGTACGTGAAAGTAGCTATACGTCCCACTCTTCAAAGTTTTCGTGTCTGAAGGAAGAACGGCACCACGGTGAATGGACGTCATCATCATCATCATCATCATCATCAGCCTGTTTAGGTCCACTGCAGGACGAAGGCCTCTCCCAACGATTTCCAATCCACCCTATCCTGAGCGAGTTGGTTCCACTTTATGCCTGCAAACTTTTTTAATTTCATCGCTCCATCTAACCTTTTGCCTACCTCTGTTGCGTTTTCCCTCTCTTGGTATCCATTCCGTCGCTCTTACTGTCCACCTATTATCCTTCCCCTCATGACAGGTCCTGCCCAGGTCCACTTCTTTCTTTTAATTGATAGGATAATATCGGCCACTCCTGTCTGTTCTCGATCCATCCCGCTCGTTTTTTATCTCTTAGCGTTACCCCTATCATTTTTCTTTCCATTGCACGTTGCGTGCTCCTTAGTTTCATCTCTAGTTTTTTCGTTATTCTCCATGTTTCTGCACCGTACGTTAGTACTGGGAGAATGCAGTGATTGAATACTTTTCGCTTTAATGAGAGCGGTAAGTTTCCAGTCATGATTTCGTAATGCCTTCCGAATGCGCTCCAGCCCATCCTTATTCTACGGAGAATTTCTTTTTCCTGGGTTGGAGTTCCTGATATTAACTGTCCCAGATATACATATTCGTTTATACATTGTAAGGGTTCATTGTTGATTTTAAATTCTTGTTCCTTAGCTAAGCTATTGAGCATAACTTTGGTCTTTTGCCTATTCATTTTAATCCAATTTTAATGCTTTCCTTGTTTAGGTCATCAATCATGTTTTGTAATTCGTCCCCATCATTGCTAAAGAGCACAATGTCGTCTGCAAATCTTAAATTGTTTAGATATTCTCCGTCTATTCGAATGCCCTTTTCTTCCCAGTCTAGACGTTTAAAGACTTCCTCTAAACATGCAGTGAATAGCATCGGGGATATTGTATCTGCCTGTCTCACACCTCTCCTGATCGGGATTTCTCTGCTTCTCTCATGTAGGAGTAGTGTGGCTGTGCAATCGTTCTACATGTTGTTTATGGTTTTCACGTATACGCCAGGTACCCCCTGTCGACGTAGAGCTTCTGGAACGGCTTGTATTTCTATGGAGTCAAATGCTTTCTCGTAGTCGATAAACGCCATATAAAGAGGTTTGTTATATTCCGCGTACTTCTCAAATACTAGGTTGATAGCGTGGCTGTGGTCCGTTGTCGAGAAAATTTTCCTAAAACCAGCTTGCTCTCTCGGTTGGTTAAAGTCGAGTGTTTCTCTTATCCTCGTAGAAATTACCTTTGTAAATAGCTGGGAGTAGGCTGACTGGTCTGTAATTCTTTAACTCCTTTATGTCACCTTTCTTGTGGATAAGGATTATATTAGCATTTTTGCAGCTGCGCGGTACACTACATGTCTTGATACATTTCGTGAAGAGCGATGCAAGTTTTTCAAGTACAATATCTCCTCCGTCTTTAATCAAGTCGGCTGTTATACCATCTTCACCAGCTGCTTTACCGCGGGACATGCCTTTGACAGCTTTTTTGACTTCGTCAGCGGTTATACATGGAATTTCAGTGTCCTCCTCACATTCTATTTCTATTAAGGCTGTATGGTCTGTCTGAGAACTGTACAGTGCAGAGTAGAAATCTGCTACTTTTACTATTTCGTTGAAACTGTTGATAACGTTACCTTGTTTATCTTTTAGCGCATGCATTTTGTTTTGCCTTAAGTGCAGTTTCTGTTTGACCGTTTTAATGCTGGTGCCTTTCTCCACAGCTTTCACTATTTCTCTCGTGTTAAAGTTTCTTACATCTCTTTGCCTGGCTTTACTGATCAATTTTGATAGTTCTGCGAATTCAATCTTATCTTTTGGCGAAGTTACTTTCATTTGTTGGCGTTTTTTTATTAAGTCCTTGGTAGATTGGGACAACTTACTTGTTGTTTGCTTAGTTGTTGAATGGACGTACAGGGCTTTATTTTGCCATCAACTAAACAGTCATCATCATCATCATCATCAGCCTGTTTAGGTCCACTGCAGGACGAAGGCCTCTCCCAACGATTTCCAATCCACCCTATCCTGAGCGAGTTGGTTCCACTTTATGCCCGCAAAGTTTTTAATTTCATCGCTCCACCTAACCTTTTGCCTACCTCTGTTGCGTTTTCCCTCTCTTGGTATCCATTCCGTCGCTCTTACTGTCCATCTGTTATCTTTCGTCCTCATGACATGTCCTGCCCAGGTCCACTTCTTTCTTTTAATTGATAGGATAATATCGGCCACTCCTGTCTGTTCTCTGATCCATCCCGCTCGTTTTTTATCTCTTAGCGTTACCCCTATCATTTTTCTTTCCATTGCACGTTGCGTGCTCCTTAGTTTCATCTCTAGTTTTTTCGTTATTCTCCATGTTTCTGCACCGTACGTTAGTACTGGGAGAATGCAGTGATTGAATACTTTTCGCTTTAATGAGAGCGGTAAGTTTCCGGTCATGATTTCGTAATGCCTTCCGAATGCGCTCCAGCCCATCCTTATTCTACGGAGAATTTCTTTTTCCTGGGTTGGAGTTCCTGATATTAACTGTCCCAGATATACATATTAGCTTATATATTGTAAGGGTTCATTGTTGATTTTAAATTCCTGTTCCTTAGCTAAGCTATTGAGCATAACTTTGGTCTTTTGCCTATTCATTTTTAATCCAATTTTAATGCTTTCCCTGTTTAAGTCATCAATCATGTTTTGTAATTCGTCCCCATCATTGCTAAAGAGCACAATGTCGTCTGCAAATCTTAAATTGTTTAGATATTCTCCGTCTATTCGAATGCCCTTTTCTTCCCAGTCTAGACGTTTAAAGACTTCCTCTAAACATGCAGTGAATAGCATCGGGGATATTGTATCTGCCTGTCTCACACCTCTCCTGATCGGGATTTCTCTGCTTCTCTCATGTAGGAGTAGTGTGGCTGTGCAATCGTTCTACATGTTGTTTATGGTTTTCACGTATACGCCAGGAACCCCTTGTCGACGTAGAGCTTCTAGAACTGCTTGTATTTCTATGGAGTCAAATGCTTTCTCGTAGTCGATAAACGCCATATAAAGAGGTTTGTTATATTCCGCGTACTTCTCAAATACTAGGTTGATAGCGTGGCTGTGGTCCATTGTCGAGTAACCTTTCCTAAAACCAGCTTGCTCTCTCGGTTGGTTAAAGTCGAGTGTTTCTCTTATCCTCGTAGAAATTACCTTTGTAAATAGCTTGTATATTGCTGGGAGTAGGCTGATTGGTCTGTAATTCTTTAACTCCTTTATGTCACCTTTCTTGTGGATAAGGATTATATTAGCATTTCGTGAAGAGCGATGCAAGTTTTTCAAGTACAATATCTCCCCCGTCTTTGATCAAGTCGGCTGTTATACCACTTAGGACAAAACAAAATGCATGCGCTAAAAGATAAACAAGGTAACGTTATCAACAGTTTCAACGAAATAGTAAAGGTAGCAGAAGATTTCTACTCGGAGCTGTACAGCTCTCAGACAGACCATACAACCTTAATAGAAATAGAACCAGAGGAGGACACCGAAATTCCATGTATAACCGCTGACGATGTCAAAAAAGCTGCCAAAGGCATGTCCCGCGGTAAAGCAGCTGGTGACGATGGTATAACAGCCGACTTGATCAACTAAACAGTAACGGGCGAATTACCCGCGACGATATTACAGCAAAGAATGCGCGCTCCAGCTTCGGTGCCGGCTCCTTTTAAGCACAGAAAAAGGGGTAATAACAGAAGCGCCGTCGCAGCGGCGATACACAAGCGGTGAAACCTTATCGCCTAGGCGCTCGACATATCTCCCCACACTTGTTTAGCGTCCTTGGCTGGGTTACGTGCCATAGCGGTCAGGAGCTCGTCGCTGATGTTGTGGGTAACGGCGACCTTGTTCGGCAGCCTGACGGGAAAGCAGTGGCTGTTGCACCGGTTCGGTGGTGGCGGCAATGCTTGTACCCGCTGTTACGTGGGCTTCGTCATGAAAATCCGTGTCTGTAATCACCAAGTCGTCAGAGTCCAGAGCACGCACCATATGGTTACAGTGACAGCCCCGCTCACACACACCACGAGGAGTCACAACACTCACACAATAGGACACTGGATCGGTGCAGGCGAGGATGGTAGGACTGAACCACTTTGGCGCTCGACGAAAGTTGCGAACCAGCACGAGGTCTCCTTCGCTGAAGCATACTCTCACGACATCTGTGGGGACTTCTTTCCCGGAACTGCTTGGGGGGGGGGACTGTCTTCTACAGAAAGCTTGACGAGATTGAGGCTTGTTCTGAGGCGCCTCCCCAAAGCAAAAGAGAGGGGACCTCTGCTGTAGGCCTGCGGAGTGTTGTGGTACGCCACGAGGAAGTCTGCGAGATCTGGCGACAATTTGGAACGGCTGGACTTTCGAATTGCGGCCTTGAGCGTCTCGACGAAACGTTCTGCCAGACCATAAGAATGGAAACTTGAGCTAGTTGGTATTGGTTCATCTAAGATGACTCTTGCAGATCGTTGCTGCTCGGATGGTAAGAAGCCGTTCGCACGTGCCTGGTTCTTACTCGCTGCAGGTAGGTAGTCCTGGAAATCTGCAGAAGTAAAGTGGGTACCGTTGTTCGACACCAAATTTTCGGGGAATCCGAATCTGCAAAAGAGTTCATGAAGGCATAAAATGGTTGCTTCAGTGGTGGTTGTCTTCACAGTAAACACTTCTGGCCATTTTGAATGAGCATCCACCACTACGAGGTACATTCCTCCGCTTATTTGGCGGCAAAGTGCACATTCGGTCGCTGCCAAGGGCTCGTAGGCGAGGCCCAAGAATGCAAAAACGCTTTAGATGGCAAAGTTGAGATTAGACCCATACGCTGCACAAGACGCGGTGAAGCGCTCAATATCATTGTAGATGGTAGGCCACCACACATAGCTCCTTGCTAGTTCTTTGGTGCACAGAACACCTAGATGACCTTGGTGCAACTCGTCCAAAATAAAGGTGCGCAATTTTTCGGGAACGAGTACGTACATTCCAAGCATAATGCATCCTCTATGTATAGACAGCTCATGTCGTCTATAAGAGAAGGACTTGGGGGCCTATACCGTATAAGATGGAAATACGGAATACTATTTCGGCTTAGTCCTCCCTGAAGGGTCAGTTCTGCTTGTCAAGGCAGAATTGACCAATCCCTAACCAACCACAAATATCTGACTGGTCAGTTCAGGCTTGACAAGCAGAACAGACCAATCAGGGAGGAACAAGACGGAATAGTATTCCTTATTGCATTTTACGTTATAGGCCCCTTGATGTCATTGCTGTTGATCGGCATGGTGTCAAAGCGAAGATCATAAAAAATTCTGCCTGATCTTCGGTAGTTGGCTGTGCTGCCGGTAGCTTTGACAAACAGTCTGCGTCAACGTTCTGTGCAGAAGGCCGGAATATTAATAAACAACAATCTTTGTAGTCTTGCGGCCCCTAATGGTGGCATATGCCCGTTTTGGGGCCGGAAACTGTAGTCAACGGCTTGTGGTCCGTGAGTAAAACAAAATGCTTTGCATACAGATAATAATGGCACTTTTAACGACGAACACAAGAGCTAAGGCTTCCGTTTCTAGCTGGCTATAACTTTTCTGAGCGCTGCTTGCGGTGCGTGAGGCATATGCTACTGGCCTGATCCGAAAACGCGACAAAACAGCACCATACGCCATAAGCCGATGCATCACAAGACAACTGTAGGGATAGGCCTGGATGATAGCGCGCGAAGGTTGGAGCAGACGAAAGCAGCTGCTTGATGTGCTGGAAGGCGCCATCGCAAGCTGCATTCCAGCCCCAGGCAACGTCTTTCTGCAGGAGTCTGTTTAAGGGAGAGAGTACAGTGGATAAGTCGGGAACAAACTTTCCGTAGTAATTGATGAGACCAAGCAATGACTGAAGCATCGGCTGACGCCGGTACTTCGACATCGCGGTCAGTTTTTCGTCTGTACGATGGATACCGTGCCTGTTGACTGCATGGCCCAAATAAGACAGCTCGTCGGCAAAAAAAAAAAGAAAAAGAACAAAAAAAATCACAGCATATCCACGAGGTGAATGATGGTGAGGTGGGCGAAGCTCCGGAAGTTATGGGTGTCGGATCGTCGGTGGGGCATGGACGAAGGGGAGCGGCGGGCGCGGAGGGCCGCGGCGGCTCGTGCTCGTCCCCAGGACCCCGCGGTGCGATCCCGAGAAACAGCGGCGAAGCGAGCGCGGCGCCTGGCGGATCCCGAGACGGTGCGCGCCAATGACGCCGCGGCGCAACGTGCACTCCGAGCAGCGGCGGCGAATCGAGCGCGGCGCCTGGCGGATCCCGAGACGGTGCGGGGTAGCTATGATGCCGCCGCAGCTGTAGCGCCAAATCGGTCTCCGTCGATGGGCCGGGCGGGCGTCGTCTTGGAACGGCGACGATCCAGGAGACTGAGAGAGGCACTCGTTTCCCGCGCACCCAGGCACAGCCCGCGCAGCAGCCAATCGGAGAGTAGCGGCACTTCCACAGCCATCTAGTGGCGATTCACACAAACGCACTATTGTACACACTTCTATTGGACCAACGCCATCTAGGAAATGAGACGAGAAATGGTGATGACGACACAGATTGTGTACAGCGCCATCTGGAATATCGTCACTCAACTGCAGTTTGTATGTACTTCTATGAGACAGCGCCATCTATTATACTGTTCGGGAGATACTGCCGGTTACGCGTGACGCGTGACAAGGTTAGACTAAGAGGAGCTTCGCCCCTAAAAGAAACCTGTCACCTTGTAGGCTTTATGCGAATTCCGCATTCTGACAGCCTTTCAGAACTGCTTGCAGGTTTTGCAAATACTCGTCCATTGACCGGCTCTGAAAGGTAGACGAACGCATCTATCTTCTGGCGAGGTGCAACTGTTGCTTGTAAAACACGGACAAAAGCAGCAGAACAGTGAAACACATGGAGCGCGAACTATCAATCCTTTATTGCCGAGAGTACGTGACTATATATACCTGGACCAATGTTGCGCGTAACAGCAAGAGCGAACTAGAACAAAAACTACAATGAAATGACACGCCTCATTATTGAGGCACTCATGATAGCAGGCGTCTAAATGGGAAATGCATTACTATAGCACCAATCATTTTGTCAACTAAGGAAATAACGTAGTTGATTGACAAGACTCTTGGGGTTTTTTTTTCGTGTTTTGCCTTGGTGTATTGTGCAGTGGTAATTGTGACAAAGTATGTGAGGTCGCACTTCTCGGGAATGAAGCGTTGATATTTTCCTCCCGGGTAAGTTACCATATGTTCCTCCGCTTTGGTCCGTGATTTGGTCCGCTATGGTCCGTGGTCCGCGTACTGAGCGATGCCAGCGCACCTCAAAGAACCCCAGGTGGTCGATATTTGCGGAGCCCTCCACTACAGCGTCTCTCATCATCATAACGTGGTTTTGGGACGTAAAACCTCATAAGTAAATCAATCCCTGATTTTATGCGCAACGAAACACGCCTGCGTGAAGAACCAAGCCCAAGCAGAAATCTTATCGAAGTTAATTTCTATTGACTCGGGTCACTGGGAATGTAGTGCGCTTGAATATGCTTCTTTGAAATGAGTGTAGATTACAGGACATGTGATGACAGCAATCTTTAGCTCTTGAAAGTTTCACGAATTGTTTTAGGGGCGAAGCTCCTTCGGGTGTGGGTCATTCCCTCCTCTGTAGTAGTAGTAGTATGTATGTAGCCAGCTCTAGTTTTATGAAGTGCTCACCAGATGGCCTGATGGCGCCGCGGTGCTCGCTTCATTCAGATGTATGGGAACGCGTAGCGTGGGAGTCTGTCTGTCTGTCCGTCCGTCCGTCCGTCTGTCTGTCTGTCTGTCTGTCCGTCCGTCCGTCCGTCCGTCCGTCCGTCCGTCTGTCTGTCTGTCTGTCTGCCTGTCCGTCCGTCCGTCCGTCCGTCCGTACGTCCGTCCGTCCGTCCGTCTGTCTGGCTGTCTGTCTGTCCGTCCGTCCGTCCAAGCGCTGCGGTGCTGCTTAGCTAGTACGTGAATTGATCAATAGATGGCGCGGAGGCGCTCGCTGCGGACTCCAAAATGGATTTCGAGTCGACAGGAGATTAGATGATAACCTTGTTGCGCTTACGCAGTGTATAGAAATAGCCGGAAAAGAGAACAGACCTCTACATTTGGCATTTTTGGATATTAAGGGTGCGTATGACAATGTGAATCAGAATATTTTATGGGACATAATGAAAGAGGCTGGTATAGGGGATGACTGTATAGAGCTCTTAAAGGAAATATACAGTGGAAATACAGTATGTGTGGAATGGGAAGGTGTGGCGAGTAATGGTAGAATGGAGGTCGTCGATATAGGTAAAGGGTTGAGGCAGGGATGCCCGTTGTCCCCACTATTATTCATGCTTTACATGAGGGGAATGGAGAAAGCATTGGAGATGAGCAATATTGGTTTTAAGCTGTCGCACAGACAGGCAGGTATAGTGATAGAACAAAAGCTCCCCGGGTTGTTTTATGCAGACGATATTGTGCTATTCGCAGACATTCGAACAGATTTGCAGGGTCTGGTTAGTATATGTGGTCGGAAAAGTGAATATTTAGGGCTAAAATTTAGTGTGGCAAAATGCGGCTGGATGATATTCAATGACAGCAACGATCAGACCATATCAATACAGGGCGAGGAAATACCCAGAGTACGAGAGTACAAATACCTCGGGATATGGATAAATGATGGGAATAGATACATGGAAGTACAAGAAAAAGCTATGATAGTTAAAGGAAAGAGGAACTCCGCAATAATGAAGCATAGAGCGCTGTGGGGTTACAACAAGTACGAGGTAATTCGAGGTTTGTGGAAAAGTGTAATGGTGCCAGCACTTACATTCGGAAACTCAGTGGTGTGCATGAGGTAAGAGGTACAATCAGGGCTGGACGTGAATCAGAGGACGGTCGGACGTCTCGCACTGGGCGCCCATGGGAAGACCACAAATGAGGCTGTTAAGGGGGATATGGGATGGTCTGACCTTGAGGGAAGGGAAGCTCAGAGTAAAATTAGGTACGAACAGAGATTAAGGAATATGAAAGAAAGTAGATGGGCAGCGAAAGTATTCAGGTATTTGTATAGGAAGAACGTTGATACACAATGGAGGAAGAGAACTAGGAAGCTTACCAGTAAGTATACATCCAGTAACGAAACGGATGGGACGAGAAAGAGCGTTAAGAGCATGGTCAGAGCGGCGGAGAACTCGGATTGGATAGCAAGAATGGAGAAGAAACCGGCATTGAACAACTACCTGAAAGGGAAAGACGAAATCAAGAGAGAAAAATTTTACGATAATTCAAAGGGAAGCGCTTTACTGTTTGAGACAAGGTCCGGTTGCCTGAGAACCCGAAGTTACAGAGCGAAATTCAATAAAGAAGGGGATACATGTACGTGCTGTGGAAAAGCTAGGGAAACGACAGACCATATTTTGATTGAATGTACAGATGTCCACCCAGGTGTAGCTGTGGACACTACCCTACAGGAGGCCATGGGTTTCAGGAGTAACAGGGGAAAGCTGAACATGCCGGCGATAGATATAAGTAAAGGGCGCTTAGAGCATTGGTGGCGCAAAAGTATGGCGCAAACAAAAGCGCAAGGTAGTTCGGGTAAGATTGTTACATCACAGCGGAACGATAATAGATAAAATAAATAGACGAGGAAAAAAAATTAGTTGTGAAAATATGTGTGATTCGGGAAAAGAAATGGTTGTAAACGAAAAAGAAATAAAGCTAGGGCTTGGTGGCCCGGCCACCGCCCCGTTATAAAGGGGACGCTCCTAATATCCATCCATCCATCGTGCTCTAGTGTGATAGGAGAGCGCTAGATGGCGACACACAGTGTTTGTCACGTCTTTTATGATGTACTGGGCAAGATTCACGAAGATTCACGGTTTTTACCGATGAACCTCCGGAGCTTCGCCCACTCATCATCATTCACTCCGTGGATATGTGTGGATTTTTTTCGTGTACTTGGGTCACTGGTTAGTGCCATTCTTTAGAGGTGAAGGACACACGCCCGCTTCGATGACAGGTTATGTAACCCAAATTGGCGTACATAGCATTTAGTGTATTTAGTGATTAATATTGCATTTAATATATAGTCGATATGCGCGACGAAACTCTGCAGGCGTTATCAAGACAGAGTCCCGATTACATTAGTTTAGAAAGTCTATTCTAAAGGATGAATGCGTCCTTTCCGTCTTTCGTTGTTGAGTTCCCTCCTTAATATTATCGCTTCCCTCCCCCAATGACAAAAGTGTCCACAGTGTCGGAGAATGAGGTTTATGACATTCGTGCAACCTTGTCGTCTCTTTCGATGCTCCCAGGAACGTTACAGGATCATCGGACTCGTCTTTGTGTACACAAAGTACGCCATGTTGCGGCGAGGTGAACAATAATCGTGAACAAACAAGGTCGGCGGCGCATAAAACCCGTCCCGGTAGGACGTGCGGTCGCTGCATGGTTTGATTGTTTTAAAATCGGGTGGGCAAACAGTGGATTCAACAGCCATATATGTGCCGTGAAGTGGAAGTAAAGGGGAGAGGCCCATCCGACCGGATCTGCAGCAGGGAGTGTCGGTAGGGCGGCGGCGAAACAGGCGGCTGCTGGGGGCGCGCGTATGGCTTTAACCTTAGCACACAAATCAGTTTTCCATCTCAACAAGTGCGGGGTGCGCGGCAAGCATCTGTCGGGTGGAGTGGAGCTATCGGGAGAGCGTGCGCACCCGCCTGTCGGGGTGCGCACCCGGGTGATCATGCCGAGCACAATACCGCCCTCCGTGCGGCCGACAATGTTGGTCGTCAGGCGGGGATGGCTGCCGTGCGCGGAAGTGAGGTTAAGCGGACCCCGCTGCGTCATCGCGAGCTGCTCTTTTGGCCTCCCAGCTTGTCACCTTGACATCCCCGACTTCATTCCAATCCCGCTACCTTCTGGTAGGAAGCAAATAGGAGATGCTGCCAACTGCAGCCATTATTTTGTTTAACAACGTCTCTTTGCTCTTCTTTCTTTTGCTGCTCAGGTTGGTGCCTCAGCTTTCTTATTGTTTGACACAAAAGCACACCGTGTTCTTTGTCTTCGTATGTCGGCGACGGCGACTACAGTTTTCACTAGGTCAGAAAGTAGAAGATAAACAACATATAGAAGTTTTCGAACTGTAATGCACTGAAGTAAAAAGAAAAAGGTGCCTCAAGAGAGTGGAAGACTCGCAGTAGAAAATAAAACCGCTGTTTTTGGAGGTACACGAATGTTTTCTCACAAAGCAACGCGCTGTTACCCACAGCATCCAATACTCATCGCATAAACTAGTGTCCTCAACGTGTGCTTACTAATGTACGATGCAACCTCTTTGATGACCGGCCGAGCTGCATCGATCCTGTGGCATTTTTTTTTTTTTACCGAGATACTGTACCTATACGGTAAATGATCTCTACAGACTCGTACACGGTCCTGTAACTTTATAATCAGTCTGACGATATGCCGTATATGGTCAAGTGAGGAACGTACGCAGTATTTATTTATTTATTTATTTATTTATTTATTTATTTATTTATTTATTTATTATTTATATTTATTTATTTATTTATTTATTTATTTATTTATTTATTTATTTTACCCTCAGGGTTTACACATTACCAAGGGGAGGGGCATGTTACATATCAAAATGGGAAAGGGCACTTCATACAAAGTCATAGAGAGAAACTTGAACAATTTACAGAACTATAGAAAGTAGATCACGTTCAAAGATGTCAACAAAAAGAACGTAGCGATGAGAATAATGCATGTAATTCAGAACTAAAACAAACACCTAGGAAAAGGAAGCCAGAGAAGAAGAAAACATGACATATAGATCAAACAGCAGTAACTTTAAAAGTGGCGAGTGCCCGAGCGCCCTCTGAATAATTGGACACAGTAGACCGCGTGGGCCATATTTCGGTGTTTCTAGTGTGTCGAGACGTCAGGGCTTCGTCTAACCAGGACTCCACTTGTAGGAGTGCCCGAGTCTTCAGATTTGAGAAACCTAGTCCACGCGTCGGGAATATGATAACATGCTTAAGGGCACTTTTAAGACAGTTACTTACATTGTTATGTAAAGGGAGCAAGAGTTCAGCGACGGTTGACATGGACGGGCCTTGGACTAAGGGCTCAGAGCGCTTAGTCCGCACTGTCCTTAAAACTCATCCAGTCTAGCCCTCCTTCTGAAAGATAGCCATGTAAGCAGATGGCACAGCCCGCAAGGAATACTGCCAATCAGAAAGGGCACAATACTTCTTCACAGATTGCTGGATCGAATGAGCCGGCGTAACAATATTCCAATTTGCAGAGGATGAAGAACTCTTGCACTGATCATACCGTGGGAACTGGAGAGGAGGCAAGCAACCCAGTTTCTCTTCAGTAGTGTGAAAACTAAGGTTCGACTTTCTTCGTAAAGGTCTCATTAAGCGGTCACCGGTTCTTCTCTTTTCGATGGTTCCTCCTCGTCGCGGGAATTCCGCCGGGGGAAAAGATGAACCACATTCAGCGAAGCGCAGGAGGGCGTCACCGGCCATATCTTACCGCAGCCCCACGCATTCTTCTCATTTACCAGCGAAACTGCCTGTCGTCAACAGCAAGTGATAGCGAAGGTAACACTGGCCTGCTCGAATTTCGATTTAGGGGCTAGTACGTTATAGAGACAGCAAGAGAGGAGACCAGATTAGAGGACAACTAGGGGCTTCCATTAAGGAAAAATGGATGGTACACTCATAAAGAAAAGGTAGTACTACTTGACACTTTGGGGTAGTAACAGGTTGTCACACATGTTACTGCTCTGTTAATAACGGGAATAAGTAATCGCGAGGGTAGTAACTGTTACTACCCTCGCCATTATCCGCTGCTTGGACGCCACGAGATCATCCGTCGTCTGGTGCTGTCCAAGCAGCTCCTAGCATAGCATAGGCATTCGTAGTGTAGCAAAGGGGTGGGATGGCGTCAAGCTGAGGCCATTGCACGCGCGCCGCGTCTGCCACCGTTAAGTTCGACGCGAACGCCTTTACGCTGAGCTTGGTGCAAAACTTTCAGAAGTGTTCGCTTGGCCTCACAGTACTTCACGAGACGTTTCCCGAAGCCTCGGACCACAACGAAATGCGGGTGTGCCAGAGACAAACCCGGGCCGACCAAGTGTCCATCAGCTTCGCTAGCCTTGCGCCACTAGTACAAGCTTCGCTATTTTTTTTTACTTTCATATCGTTTCCAAGGGACTGTAGCACTATGCCGGTGCTACGCTGCTTTCTGTAAGCATTCAGAAGACGATGTCTCTTATTAACCAGTCGCTTGACCTCCCGCGTAACCGAAGGCCTACAACTCTTTTTGCTTAAGATTGCTTACATGGAACATGTGCGTCAATGAACTTCTCCAAAGTGGAGCAGAATGTATTCCATGGGGTATTGCAATCTATGGACTCAATGTTGTGGATCTGGAACAACGAAAATTTGTTTGAGGTCTAGTTCCACAGGCTTCATTGATTTTGAAAATCCGATGCACTTGAGTACAGTCATTTAGGGCTCAACAATTTCGCAATCAAAAATCAGCACCGAGTTTCATAATGGACGGGAGCCCCAAAAGCAGCACCGTCAACGTTAAGATTCCTGGTCGGACTCAGAGAGCCGTCATCCGAGCCATCGCGGCTGCAGCATATGTATATAATACACACGCAGCGTGCGTGATACATGTAGTGCTGCGTCGTAGTACAGCAGAAGTATTTGTTGCTTGCTGGAAAGTGTCATGTATGCTGGCCACTACAAAAACCAAAATAAAGCTAACATATTTATGGGCGTGCCTGTGTGCCTATAAGCCGGTGAGAATTCCCACCATAGCTGCGCTGTGGAAAACTTTTCCCTGACCTTCACATATCCGCTGAATCAAATATGCTGGAATGAATCACTACATAAGTCAACAAATATACAATATTCAGTGCGTACTTTTCGTTGAAACGAATGGTTATTTCTGTGGGTGTTTGTCGAGGAATATCAATGACATTTGACATATAGCTGAAAATTCATTGATTCAACAAATCTGCAATCATTTCTCAACAGTAACTCAATATTCATTTTTGTAAGGGATGTTATAGTAAGTTTAATAAGCGCATTTTTATGCCATACGCAGTCAACTCCACAGTAAAGTTGTATCCCGTCATTAATTGTAACAGTGATCGGTGAGCCTCTCAATTAGATCTGTATGCACCAACCACGTGGTTCTAGACTTGGATAATGACAGCGAACTGTTGTAAAACGGAGGCCATGCCATTTTGCCCGTCTTACTGACAGAACTCTCGTGACGCTAAACCACAGTTGCGCAGAATTTAACCATGTTATTAATACGTTGGTATGCACTTGCGAACGAATTTAACATGAAACTACCGTATTTACCTCAGCCGTGCTGTCGCTTTGTCGTTGTTAAACGAAACTTCAAACTCCAGAAAACGTTCGAAAGCTCGCCAAGGCCCTAATTCGATCAAAAATCAAAAGGACGCAGCAGCCGTATGAGACCCGGGACAAGCTTGCATCACTGACAGTGTTGAATTTGTATAACCGCGCTGTTTTATTCTTTCTGAATAATCCGTCACGCCATAATTGCAAAAGAAGTGCCGTGAAAGTGTATCACTACGGTGCGGTATTTCAGGCTTATTCCTTCACAGACATCACCATAGGTATTGCTGAGATCTACATGCCACAACAATCACGCGATTATGGAGCCCATTGTAGGGGATAGCTCCGGAAATGTCGACCACCTGGCGTTCTCCGACGTGCACTGGCATCGCACAGTATACACGGGCCCCTAGCATTTCTGCTTCAATCGAAATGCGACCACGGCGGCCGGAATCGAATATTCAGAGCGGTGAATATTCAAACCACCGACACAGCAAGGGGTGGAAAAGGGAGGTGAGGCTGACGAGGAGGACGTCACAAGCGGACATTGCCCGCCAAGCTGTCACGTCACTAGCCGTCACATGACAGCTAGTCATCCTGTGAAAACCGTGCAACAGCTATACCTGGCGACAACTTTCTGTGGCAGCACAGCCAAGGCTACGGAGCCGAAGCACGCTTGTCTTACTGCGCCACAGCATGTAGTCCCCCAACGAAAACGTTTGTATACTGTTCTCGGTAACTAACATTTTACCATTCACCACTTACATTTTTCGCGGATTTATTTTTCAATTAGTGAATAAAAACGTAGCGCAGTAGAAAAAAATTCGTTTCATGCTCTCTCAGGTTTTGTGGGTTTCTTTGGCTTCCGTCGCTTTTTTACCTCACCGCATTCCTCACCGTCAAAGATGGCGTCCTCCGGTTGCAGCTCGTCAACGTCGCTTACGGAGGAAACACCGCCGCGTGCCGCGAGTCCAACAGCTTCGCAGTCGTACCAGGCGTTGCCAAATCAAAATCTGTCCGCACAGGTGCACAACGTTTACGCGCAAGTAAGGAAAAGCGACCTGCGCTGGTGAAACCGAAACACCCGTCGAAGCGGTCGGACTACTTGGCGCAGTAGCACATGTGCATAGGCTCCGCCCACGTAGCCTTGGCCGTGCTGCCACAGAAAGTTGTCGCCGGGTATAGTCACGTTACAAATCATGTGACTTAGTTGAGCTTGCATAAGCTGGAAGAAGCTATATAGGTCGGCCACAAACTCCGCATTTAGTCCAGCCTTGCACTATCTAGTCCAAGTTTCGTATATATATAACGAAAGGGAAGGGGTCAAGGGCTCGCTTTTATTTATTAGAAACAAGTTAATGAAACAACAAACATTGAAGCCTAGGAAAGCATAGGGGAAGTTATACCAATTCGTAATTATGATATTGTAATTTTGGGGTAAGTAGAAAGGAATTAAAGTGGACGAAAAGACAAACCTGCCTTCGGTGGGAACCGAACCCACGACATTCGGAAATCGCGTTCGGAAAACTTTTCCCTGACCTTCACATATCCGCTGAATTAAATATGCTGAAATGAATCACTACATAAGTCAACAAATATACAATATTCAGTGCGTACTTTTCGTTGAAACGCACGGTTATTTCTGTGGGTGTTTGTCGAGGAATATCAATGACATTTGACATATAGTGTGTGTGTGTGTGTGCGAATGAAAATCGAAGGATATATATATATATATATATATATATATATTGTAATGGAGAAAAGCTGCAATGGGGTTCGGACGCTCGCGCTTGCAAAGCGGGGCTAGAGAAGCAGTGAAAGAGGAAGTCAGATTAGAACAGCCGGCCTGCTGCAAAGGCGCTGTGTCTGTCTCGTTCTTTATTACAATGGCGCAGTCGACCAACACGGAGCCGTCTCCGTCCACGACCCAGCCGCAAATCAGCAGCGGAACGCAGCTGTGAACTCGACTTGGCATGTCCTCCAGAGTGTCGCCGCCTAGCATTACTGCTGAGGAATATGCCGGACAAGCCTCACTGCTGATGGTGCCCGCCGGGAGACCGCCGTCCCAAGCCACGGGTGCACCATCTGAGGACGGCGCCCTGCACTGGTCCGGTATCGGACCAGTCCACCACGTCCACGAATCTGCTGCGCACCCTCGCTTCGCCGCGGATGCCGCCAGCGGGATCACCGGGGCCACCGTATTGTCTCCGGACACCACGCCTGGTGCTCTAGGCGGCTCACCCGGCAACGCAGCAGAGCACGTGAGTTCCATGGCGCAACTGCGTGACACGCTCACCACGTTAATTAACGCGGACCCTGCGCTATCCGGCGGAACACTTAGCGGCTCCCCCGAGAGTGCCGTGGAGCTCTTGCGAGTGATCAGCGTACTCTTAGAAACACCCTCCTCCATGGCGTCCTCTCCTGCTCCGTTGCTTCCACCGGCCGCTTGGAAAATACCGACGTTCCGAGGATTCCAAGATGATGCTGATCACTGGATTGAAGACGTGAACGTACTCGGTACCCTGTATGCCTGGCCGGACCAGTACAAACTGCTCGTGGCCATCAACAACATTGGTGGTGCGGCCGCAGCATGGCACCGGTACGAGGGCGTCAGCCAACACTCCTGGCAGGAATGGAGCGCCAGGCTGATCGCCGTTTTCGGACGGATTCGCCTCCATAACCCTGTCACCAGCGAATCCGACCGGTACACGTCCGAGGAAGCAGCTCAGGAGGAGCGCTGCCTCGAGGCTGCAGCTTCGAACTGCAGCTCATCGGCAGAGAGCATCACGGCCTGCCCTGACATGATGATCGGTCTCAAGCTGTGTTTGTCTACACAGATTTCAAGAGAAGGGACCGAATTTCAACCACATCACTCGGACCACGTTGACTCCAGCGTTGACTCCAGTGATTCTGCCCAGCTGACATGTGAGTCAGATGCCGAGTACCAGCCATCCATAACGCCTTCCATTGCGCCCACCGAAACCCGTGCACACCACGACGCGTTGTTCTTTGCCAGGGAACCTGCCTCTGACCCGCACAGTGATGCCATCCAGGAAACGTGCCAAAACAACTCGCCGTCACGTCCCCGGCCGTTAAGGCAGTCATTGGCCGAATGTGCGGAAGTTCTCGATTCGCCTTGCGGTGTTCCTCCGGAAAGTGGCATCTATACCGCGGATGAGGCCACTTTTATCAAAGACCCGACACTACAGCCCAAGTCCACCCCTGGCTTGAACGACACAAACACACCCCGGGACTTGAACGCCACTCCTTCGAGAAGGTTATCGTCCAGGTCCGTTGGTTCTGGCCACTCACCGCGGATTCCTAGAAAAGGATCCCAATGCGCTAGTTGCCGTAAAAATTCGAACCAATGTTCGATGACGGCACTGGCCACGTTCAAAGATTGGACAGAGCAGCTGCCTTGGATGGGTAACGCCTCCGATTCTGGTCGTGCAGTCAATATCAATGACAGACTCCCAATCCCGAGACGACCGAGAGAAACTCAAGGCAAGGCAAATGATCCGGGTCAGTGTAACCTTCAAGTCCGACAGGTGGTCGTACAGGGCTCAAGTCCTCCCGGCCATAAGCTGCAGCGAAATGTTTGCCATCGAGGCCCGCTACCACCACGACACAGCCATTTTCGTCTTCCTGGTCCGTCACCGACGAAATTGCGCTCGAAGTCGCCGCGGACACAGGATCGACCATCGAGGCACAGCCAGTGCCGGCTGCCGGACATATTTTGCAGACCGTGCTCTCAATGCGTGCAACAGCGGCCGCGACGCTGTAGCCAGTTTCGCCCACCAGAGACTCGAGTGACACATCGACACGAGAAGTCGTTGCGGAGCCGAGATCGACCACATCGGCATAGTCAGTGCCGCCCGCCAGACGCAGTTTCCACCGTTACCGACTCTCGCAGTCGTGGCCGAGTGTAATGGAGAAAAGCTGCAATGGGGTTCGGACGCTCGCGCTTGCAAAGCGGGGCTAGAGAAGCAGTGAAAGAGGAAGTCAGATTAGAACAGCCGGCCTGCTGCAAAGGCGCTGTGTCTGTCTCGTTCTTTATTACAATATATATATATATATATATATATATATATATATATATATATATATATATATATATATATATATATATATATATATATAGGACTGTATATGCAAAAATAGCTTGGGTTGCCGCTAGTTTATAACAGAATTGACGATGCGCCTCTTAGAGAACGACGGTTTATTAAGTCAACGTTTCGGTCGGAGCCCGACCTTTTTCAAGACAGTCTTGAAAGTCTTGAAAAAGGTCGGGCTCCGACCGAAACGTTGACTTAATAAACCGTCGTTCTCTAAGAGGCGCATCGTCAATTCTGTTATATATATATATATATATATATAGAGAGAGAGAGAGAGAGAGAGAGAGGGGAGGGAGGGAGAGAGAAATTCCTTCATGGAAGTTGCCGCGTGACTGACTACATCTCCCCTTCACATGTAATTTCAGCATAGTGGCGTGTATGTATGGGTCTTGAACACGTACATGAATATCATTTTTTTTTAATCCAGTAAGGTTGGGTCTATTAATGGTGCTGCCAATACGTGGGTCTAGCTCTAAGTTAACCGACCGTGTTAAGGTTGAAAGGCCACGGTGGAAGCGCTACTTGTTCCAAAGGTTAGAGTATGCCTTTGTTTTTTATATATTTTATTATCTGTTTTTGAGCAATAAGGTCAAGCAGCTTCCAAACACTGCAGGTTATGGATATTGGTTTGCAAATGTGAGGGTGTTGTTTGGTTTCGGATTTACGCAAGGGAATTATCTTCACCCTTTTTCATTGATCTGTCGCTAAGGGATGGTTAAAGAATATGATCGTTAATTGGCTGCTTTTTCACCATACGTTTAAAGAAGTCCCTGGATATGTCATGCTGCCTGATGTGCAGTCTATATGTAAACGTCTATGTGTAAAACAACTCTCGCTACGCCTCCCTTATATATGAGCTGCACTCATTGTTCCATTCTACATATGTCTCTTTAGGCATAGTTTAGGCAAAGGAACGCATTTCATCCATTGTCAATGATGACTGGGCCTGGTCGCCAGTCCAGTTTGATTTTATCATTCCTTCAAGATACATCGGTTCATTTTTAGTAGCATTTAACGCCAAATGCTATCGGACTCCGGCAAAGCACGCTCCAGCGCCGCATTTTCCTTTTCTCTCCAACAAAGCCTCTCCATCAGATTCCCGACGTCTCGCCGGTTGCAGCCAAATCGCTGCCGACGTCGAATCCCTCGATCGTCCTGGCCCCAGCCGCGCGAAAGGTGATAATGCGTGAAATCCCCTTGGTTTGGGTCGCCCGCCAGAGTCCCTCGATTCTGTTTTGCAGGGGATTCTTACATTTCCTTCACGCCTAGCTCCCTTCGTGTCTTAGCGGAGAAACCCACTGCGTTCCTCTTTTACGACCAAGGGCTGCAAACGAGCACGGACAGAGATGGCCCGGCGAGACCGAGTTTCATCGAATTGCCCGTGTGAGTGTGAATGCCTGGTGGCACATGTGATACCTTCTTGCGTAAAACTCGGTTTAGCTCACATGGAGGTACTTGCCCTATCTGCCGCGGGGTATGGCTCTTCATTGCTGACCCGAAGGTCGCGCGATCGAATCCCGGTCGCGGGGGCCGCATTTCGATGCAGGTGGAATGTTACAGGCCTGTGTATACTGTGCGATGTCAGTGCGCGTTAAAGAACACCGGGTGGTCGAAATTTTCGGAGCTCTCCACTACGGTGTCTCTCATAATAACACGATTTATGGGCTTACAACCTCAGAAATTAGTAGGGTGTTTGTCCAAAATTTCAATTGTTTGTTAGGGATATGTGACCAAGCGGCGTACTTTAGTTTGCATTGAGGTAGTTTCTACGTGTAATGAAAAATTCGGCATGTTACGTCATAAAACGCAGGTGATACACTGAATGGTTTGTTTACACATTGACCTAACTAAGGAAAAAACCAACTGTGTGATGCGTCGCTCTCTTTTCTCACTATAATATCTTATAATGCTGAGGGAGGAAGGGATAATTATGCATGAGTAACGATATTATTCAAGTAGTAAAGCACTTTTACGTAAGAACGGTAACTGAGGACTTTACCCAAATGCACAAAAGACAATGCACAGGAAAAGTAAGGCACACGAAAACAATGTGCCATGGACGAACGAACTAGAAAAAAAAAAGCGAAGGGTGATCGAAGAACGATAATGTTAATTCATTCAGTCAATCAATCATTTCTCTAACTTGACCAGGAACAACCACAGTGGTCTAGCGCTGCTGTTTATTGTTATTAGAAAACTAATAACAAAAAAAAATTGCAGATGCCACGTGCAGTGGGAATCAAGGAAATGCGAAGCACGCATGAGGAACGTAAACTGGATCTGCATTGTTGTCTCACTATACCGATTTTGGTACATATGAAGTTAACCAAACGGCCGCAGGAGCACCAAGACTGTGACAAGCAAACCATGCCGCTCATGATGTGCATGTCGTTATTTTCATGCTATGACGTGTCATTTATGTTCGTCATGCGGTCATGTTGTGGCATACCAATTTTCGTATACATCCCATTAACGAAACGGCCAGGGAAGCACCAAGACTGTGGCATGTAAATCATGCCGATCATGACATGCATGTCATGATTTTCCTGTTATGACCTGTCATTATGTTCGTCATGCAATCATGTTGTGGCATACCAATTTTCGTACACATTCCATTAGCCAGGAGAACAAAAAGTCCCAGGCAGATAGATAGATAGATAGATAGATAGATAGATAGATAGATAGATAGATAGATAGATAGATAGATAGATAGATAGATAGATAGATAGATAGATAGATAGATAGATAGATAGATAGATAGATAGATACGCTGGAAGTCGCCGAAGTTCGCTAAGAAATGCTTCGCATTTAAAATAACATGAAGTCCATATACCTACAGGAGGGAAAAAAAATAAAGGTAAGAACAACAGTGACAATTGTCGCTGCTGCTCGACGACCAGAACACGCAGATTAAGTTAGCACAACACAAGGAATACAGAATGTGTAAGAACAATTATGATAAGAGGTTGACATTTGACAATTAAAGCAGACAGAAAAATAGATAGAGGAGGAAAAAGAGGCTTGTGTCGATCGTTTGTGAAACTATGTTAGAACACCGCAAAGCTAAATAGAAAATCTGCGCCCACGAATTATGACGACATCGACACCGACAAAAAAGTAATATAAAGACTTTACAGGAGTTGCTATGAAGCAAACCATAAACATGCATTAAAATTATAAAGGTGTCAGCGCAGCTTCTGGAGGTACAGCGGAGGTGACGTCGCATGAGATTATCCTATTAAGGCAGAGACAACAAACTCTGTGTGAATAATGGGCTCTATAACTTCTCATATAAAGGGAGCGCAAGCGATAACGGCCTGTAATTTGTAATGCCTTCGGAATCAGTACACTTTTCAGTGTCCGGTTTCAATATAAGGACACCCGCAGAACTTACTGCAATATTACGTATGTGGACGATCAGTTGGTGCGTCTTAATTAAGATCTGAAACTTACGGTCACAAAAATCCCACGCATCTCCACGAAGTGAATTATGATGAGTGGGCGAAGCTCTGGGGATCGTTCTCACCGTAAATCACCCATGACATCGCCCACTCACACATGTAAATGAGTGACAACGCGTGTGTACAGTATATACAATGTTTTGTCATAACTCGCACGTCGCGTTGAGTTCTGGATTCCGTTCTCCCTTCATTATCACAGCTTTGTGGTCCGTGAAATGTAGATCCAATGATTTTCCGATCGGATCTAGCCCGAAGTTGGGAAAGAGAAGGTCTATGCACGTTCCCCTGGTGGAAGTCGGTTGTTTCCAGTCATACGAAATGCATCGTAGAACGTATCGAGACGTCGTATACTGCACAAGCCAGTCGTTGTCCGTGACGTCTACGTTGAAGTCTCCGAAAAGTACGAAGGGGTTGTTCTTGTACTTTGTTTCGTAATCGCGCATGGCTAGATCGATGTACTTTCCTACGTTGTCTCGCGAGAGATTCCGGGCCAAGCACACTGTCATGACGACGGTTTGTTGGATAGTTTTATTGCAGCGTGTTCGCCGTTGTGAAATTGGCTCGTTATTGGTAGGTAGATATTCACCGCGATCTGTGGCAATTTGACGCACATCCCAACACCACCCGCCGATCGCTCTGCTTCTTCTGTGCGAACGACGGGGAAGATTCCATTGATGTGCGGTCTTCTCGCGTTCCACGTTTCGGTAAAGAAAATGACGGCTGCTTTGTCGCAGAGCCCTCTCGTGTATTTTTACTGCAGCGTACATTGTGCTGTCATGTCGCTTAAATGTCGATTTCGGTTTCGATTTTACACGATACTGTGCCTGGGTATCTTACTGGTCACTGGGTTCCTCTACATATACCCAATAGGGTATATGTAGAGGATCCCAGTGACCAGTACGATACATATACACTGTCTGGGTCCACTGCCTCCGGGATGGGCCCACACATAGGCCTACATGGGCACACGCACACACACGCACACACACACATGTTTTTCGGTATTGCAGTATTGCTAAGATCCAGGTGCCGTGACGGACGGACAACGTGGACGGACAAGCCTCGCCCCTCAGGTGCTTCGCTCCTAAAAGATTCAAGTTGAAAGCGTTTGAAGCTGTTATCAGCAATAGTGACGGCACTTTTGAGCGAGGTCTGCTGTGCGTCGACGTACTAGATAAAACACATTTAATGTATCTGCGTAGAAGTTGTTACGAAACAGTTAGCGGAAACATCAAAATCATTAGCATTTACGAGCACGCAGTTTTTCTTGGCTTCTTCAGTGAATGATGCGGGAACAACGAAGTTAGGCTGCTTCGATTTTCCGCTCGTCATGCTCACCAGGCTCGTCATGTTCGACACGTGTCATGACAGGCGCAAGATATTTCGTTTAATCCGAGGAAGTTTATTATCTGCTCTGTTTTCAATGCAACGCAGTGATTGCCTTTGGAAACAATTCTGAATAAACAAATATACACCGTTGCCCATTGCCAGTTCAGTCGAACGATGACACCTTTAACTCTCCATTTTTCAAAACACTGGTGTGGTCGCTGCATTTGTCGTCACCTGTTCTGCCGCAGAAGCAGAAGATGTGCGCAGGATTCTAGGAGCAGGAAATATAAGCGCAGAAAAGCCGCACTCTTGGAGCATAGCAGTGTGCGCAACAGACCGCGCGCTGGCGATTTCCACGTGGTCGGCTGTCCGATCAAGACAGGAACGGTGAGACCAGCAGAGAGGAGCTGTCTAAGCACAAAGAGGCAAAGTGCTGAAGCCGCAGTGCCAACTGTATGGTTTGATCTGCAGCCGTTTAGCACGTCTCTTCATAAGCGCGCGAGAGCTTATGAAGTACCCGACAGCCCATTTTACTCAGATTATAGGACACTAAAAGTCGCCCTAACAATTTTGATTATAGGGTGGCCAATTCAGTGTTGTTTTGCTTCTTCTTTAAAAATCTGTAGCCACTGTTGATTGGTAGACACCAAGTTGTGCGATAAAGTTCTATTAGCACGGAGTTTGGTTACTTTGTCGACCAATGTAAAAAAAAAAAAAAAAAAACGGCGCGGCAGCACTGAATGACGAAAATACGGAGTTACTGTGCTTAGTTTTTCACAATAGCACTGTTTAAGGTGCTTTCTTTTCTCGTTACGTAAAAAGATTTGATTGGTTGATTTGTGGGGTTTAACGTCCCAAAACCAGTTCTGATTATGAGAGACGCCGTAGTGGAGGTCTCCCGAAATTTCGACCACCTGGGGTTCTTTAACGTGCACTGACATCGCACAGCACACGGGCCTCAACATTTCGCCTCCATCGAAATGCAGCCGCCGCGGCCGGGATTCGAACCCGCGACCTTCGGATCTGCAGCCGAGTGCCATAAACGCTAGACGACCGTGGCGGGGTTATGTAAAAAGAAAGAATTGTTAATAATGTTTGTTCAGTATCGCGAGAGCAATTATGCGAACGTTTGAGACGCATTTTCGATGGCTCGAATTTGCGCGTCAAGCCGACCATGACGTGCTGTCCCCGAATCGACGAAACCTGCGCGCAATATGCGTAAAAGGAGGAAATGGGTGTGTGGGAGCTAGCTTTCTGCTTTCCGCTGCTGGAACGTTGTGTGAAAGCACACTGTTACCACAGCCTCTATGCACAATGAACGAATATAAAAATGTCCCTGGGCGCCGACGGTTGCCACCTCTGTTCATGTCCCATGGAAACCGGGAGTGCTCATCGTCTTGCCAGCGTTACGAGACGGCTGGTCTTCTGTGAGGTACTCATCAGGTACTATGCGCGTTGCGTCGAAAGCATTAAAAGGTCATCATCATCATCATCAGCCAATTTTATGTCCACTGCAGGACGAAGGCCTCTCCCAATCCTCGCCACCTTTGCCTGTCCTGCGCGAGCTGATTCCATTTGACGCCTGCGAATTTCTTGATTTCGTCCCCCCATCTTACTCTCTGCCGCCCACGGCTGCGCTTACCCTCTCTTGGTATCCATTCCGTCGTTCTAACTGTCCATCGGTTATCTAGCCTTCTCATCACGTGGCCTGCCCATGCCCATTTTTTCTTCTTAATATCGTTCATTATGTCGGCGACCCCCGTTTGTTCTCTGACCCACCCGGCTGTCTTCCTATCCCTTAGTGTAACGCCAATCATTTTCCGTTCCACCGCCGAAGGATACCGACACACACTGGTCAAGCTGCACGTGATGACGCGACAAACACGCCGTAAACTCCCGCGTCGCAGGCGAGACAATCAGGCATGCCTTTCTTGTATTCGAAATCAGCAAAAATGCTGCATTGCGGACATTTTGAATTTAATCGCGTCACAATTGACGAGAGGGCACAGCAGGAATCTGTTGTCAAACACCTCGGCGACCCGACAACCCAGACGACTCGGCCATGCTGTTGCAGTAGAGCAAGGGGTCCCGAGTTCGAATCCTTAAGGGTATAAGAAGTTTTTCTTTCTTTTTTTTTTCTTAGCACTTCTGCCTTTTACCTTTTGATCCTTTATGGTCTCTCTAGGCTCCCGAGGTACCTTCTTTGTACCGACTACTTCTCTTTAATAATCATACCCTGTCCTGATTAACCCGCTCACTGCAACACGTCTGAAAGTCCCCTCCCCCCGGCGGAGCATTTGGACAAAAGATGCATATGGGCGCCCAC
Source organism: Hyalomma asiaticum (assembly GCA_013339685.2). NCBI lineage: Eukaryota > Metazoa > Arthropoda > Arachnida > Ixodida > Ixodidae > Hyalomma > Hyalomma asiaticum. The sequence goes on along the minus strand of CM023481.1, from coordinate 343,461,151 downwards.
CATCACCGTGCTTCATCTACGTAACTCACCTGAGCACCAGAACAGGAACTGGCCCCCCTGGTGCAACACCATGGCCAACACCTCCCAAGTTACCGTACCAACCAAACCCTGGACCTACGACGACGACATCAACAGAGCTTCTAGCCACGGATGCGACCACACGGGTATGGGAACAAAAGACTTAAAGAGCCTCTGCACTCGGACAGGCAGCCACTGGAAATTAAACGTAGCGACTCTTAACACGCGAACGCTTTCAAGCGAAGCCAGATTAGCTGAACTACTAGAAGAATTAAGGGGTATTAATTGGGATATCATTGGCCTTAGCGAGGTTAGGAAACCAGGAGAAGGGTACTTATCGCTTAATGAAGGACACGTTCTCTGCTACAGAGGACTACCAGAGAAGCGCGAATACGGCATGGGGTTCCTTATACACAAAGGCATAGCAGGTAACATCGAAGAATTCTATAGCATCAACGAAATGGTAGCAGGCCTCGTGATAAAATTAAATAGGAGATACAAACTAAAGCTAGTACAAAGTTACGCACCAACGACCAACCACAGTGACGAGGCTGTAGAACAGTTCTACGAGGATATAGAAACGGCAATGAACAAGGTACAGACCCAATATACGATTGTTATGGGGGACTTCAACGCGAAAATAGGAAAGAAACTAAAAGGAGAACGTGCCGTCGGTAATTACGGAGAAGGAGATAGGAATAGCAGAGGGGACATGCTAGTAGAATTCGCCGAAAGAAACCACCTCCGTGTAATGAATACTTTCTTCAAGAAACGTAAGAACAGGAAATGGACGTGGAAAAGCCCCAACGGAGAAACGAAAAACGAAATAGATTTCATAATGTGCACTGCTCTAGGTATAGTACAAGATATAGAAGTGGTTAATAAGGTTAGAATTAGTGACCACAGACTAATAAGGGCGAAGATATCCCTCAATCTAAAGCGAACAAGGACAAAGTTAATCACACGGAAACAGGCCAACCCCGATAGCGTCAGGGCGAAAAGAGAAGAATTTAGAATTGCACTTAAGAACAAGTATGAGGCTCTAGGACAGGAAGATAATGAGGATATAGAGAAGATGAACGAAGACATTACTAATCTGATCACCGAAACAGCAATCGAAGTAGGGGGCAAAGCACGAAGACATGTTGTGAGTAAACTCTCGGAGTCTACTAAAAATCTAATCAAGCAACGCCAACAGATGAGAATAACTAACTCAAGAGACAAGATAGAATACGCCGAGCTATCTAAGCTCATCAGTAAAAGTAGAGTC